>CM050840.1:0-89651 GCA_027580175.1 Siniperca scherzeri
CAGAAGTGAAAATATAGGAATATAATATGATGAAATAAAATATAATACTGTGTTAGGCAAGTGTACAGTAAAGATAAAATGAATAAACTATAATGTATGGCCAGATAAAAACAGGATTTTAGACAGGCAGTGCACTCACATATACCTGTATATACTGTGACGGTTACACAGGTAGTATAAATAAAATATATATATAATATAATATGATGAAATAAAATATAATACTGTGTTAGGCAAGTGTACAGTAAAGATAAAATGAATAAACTATAATGTATGGCCAGATAAAAACAGGATTTTAGACAGGCAGTGCACTCACATATACCTGTATATACTGTGACGGTTACACAGGTAGTATAAATAAAATATATATATATATATATATATATATATATATATATATATATATATATATATATATATATATATTATATTTTTGCTAGTACTTCTATTCCTGTGTGCACTGACGTAAAGGCGAGCTGCTGTAAAAGAGTTTCCTCGGTATCAATAAAGTATTTCTGATTCTGATTCTGATTCTGATTCTGATTCTGATTCTGATTCTGATTCTGATTCTGATTATATTCAGGCGTGTTTCTAATATTTAGCCCCCCTCATATATGTAAATAGGGAGGAGAAATGCTTAGAAACACCTCTAAATATAATGTAGTCCAGTACAACACCACCTTTATATGACCTCAGTAATGAACATATAAGTGAATTTAAACATTTGTGACATAGTCAACAAAAACTGAACATTATGAGCTTCGTAAAGACAGATGTTATGGCGCACATGTTGGCTACTGATTTGCAATAGATTGTGACCACTGACTGTACATCGTCTAAATTTCCTTTTCTCATCTCTTTTATTTGTCTTTGCGGTTGAACTCTTCAGCAGAAGCAGTGTGCAAATATTTCCAGGGTTAAATATGAAGATCACACTCTTTTTGTGTCTTTCTATGCTGATGATATACTGCTTTATATTTCAGATGTTTAAAATATTTCTCATACTTACTTTTTCTAAGGATAATTCATGTTCTTTGGATACACCCAAAACAATTACAATATTATAGTGCTTACCATTAAAACAATTCAGTACTGTATAAAGTATCTTAATAGGGATCACACCGGGAGCGGTAAGCGGAAAGGCGGTGGGCTTGCTGTTCTAGTTAACAACAGATGGTGTAACCCTGGTCACATTACCATCAAGCAGAGTATCTGTAGCCCGGACATTGAACTGTTAGCGGTGGGACTCCGGCCATATTATCTGCCACGTGAATTTTCACATGCCATTGTTGTGGCTGTTTACATCCCCCTCTGCTAACCCGCATCGGCGCAACGCCATTCACACTGCCATAGCACATCTCCAGACTCAACACCCGAGTGCACTCATTTTAATCTCGGGTGACTTCAACCATGTCAGTGTTTCAACAACACTGACTAATTTCACCCAGTATGTGAGCTGTCCTACTAGAGAGGAGAGGACACTGGACCTGCTGTATGCTAACGTTAAGGATGCATACAGCTCTTCTCCCCTCCCCCCTCTGGGTAGGTCAGACCACAACCTGGTTCACCTTAAACCCTGCTATGTGCCTCTAGTTAAAAGGCAGCCTGCGACCACAAGGACAGTGAGGAGATGGTCAGGGGAGGCCTATGAGACACTGCAGGAATGTTTCGAAGTGACAAACTGGGATGCACTCTGTGAGCCTCATGGAGAGGACATTGACGGGCTCACTGAGTGCATCACTGGCTACATTAACTTCTGTGTGGACTGCAATGTCCCAACCAAGACGGTCCATTGTTACCCAAATAACAAACCGTGGGTAACAAAAGACATCAAGGACATTCTAAATGCCAAGAGGAGGGCTTTTACTGATGGTAATAGGGAGGAGGTGAGGGCAATCCAGGCCGACCTGAAGGTGAAAATCAGGAGGCCAAAGAGAAGTACAGGAGGAAGCTGGAGCGGAAACTCCAGCAGAACAATATGAGGGAGGTCTGAGCGGCATGAAGACCATCACTGGCTTCAGACCGACTGGCAGCAGAGGAGTTGAAGGCAGCTTGGACAGGGCCAACGAACTGAATCTGTTCTTTAACAGATTCGACACCGCTCCTGCTCATCCCCTCTAACTCAGCTGCTGTCGGCCCTCAATCTCCTCTGAGTACTCTGCTCCCCCCTACCCATCAGGCTAACGGCCCTCCCCAGACCGACGACTCCCCTCCCCACCTGTAACTTCTGCTGTGTGCCTGACTGCTGACCAGGTGAGAGGACAGCTGATGAGGCTCCACTCGAACAAGGCTGCAGGCCCCGATGGCGTTAGCCCCGGGGTGCTAAAAGCCTGTGCCCCCCAGCTTTGTGGAGTCCTTCAACACGTCTTTAACCTGAGCCTGAGTCTTCAAAGGGTCCCCATTCTGTGGAAGACATCTTGCCTCGTTCCTGTGCCGAAGACGCCACGTCCCAGTGGCTCCAAGGACTACAGACCGGTGGCACTGACCTCCCACATAATGAAGACCCTGGAGAGACTAGTGCTGGAACAGCTGCGGCCCATCGTCAGACCCTCCTGGACCCCTTCAGTTCGCCTACCAGCCCCGACTGGGAGTTGAGGACGCCATCATCTACCTGCTTAACCGCATCCACACCCACCTGGACAGGCCGGCAAGCACGGTGAGGATCATGTTTTTTGACTTCTCCAGTGCTTTCAACACCATCCGGCCTGCCCTGCTGGGTGAGAAGCTGGCAGCGATGCAGGTGGACGCCTTGTGTCCTGGATTGTGGACTACCTGACTGGCAGACCACAGCATGTGCGGCTGCAGCACTGTGTGTCAGACAGCGTGGTCAGCAACACTGGGGCCCCTCAGGGACTGTCCTCTCCCTTCCTCTTCACCATCTACACCACGGACTTCAGCCACCACACAGAGTCCTGCCACCTTCAGAAGTTTTCTGATGACTCTGCTGTGATGGAGAAACATTTCAAATGCTTCGTGCTCCAGGGCTCACTGAACTGTTTGGTGAGGATGAAAATGATGTGAATAACATGCTCCGGCCTTTACAGTCACCAGATCTCAACCCAGTTTCACACCTGTGGAAGGTTTTGGACCAACGTATGACAACGCTCTCCACCACCATCTCCATAACACCAAATGATATAATATAAACTCTCATTTTCAGATCTGTGTAGTGACGTCTGTGACTGTCTCTGATGCTGTATGTCCTTTAGTTGGTGTTTCTCTCTACCTGCTGTACTCAGGTCTGTCTGATCTCAGTCAGATGACCTGATTAATAAAGGTTGTATATATAACTGAGGAACATCTTGTGGAGTAAGTGTTCATCCCTCCAGTAGAGCTCCACAGACTTGGCAAGGAGCCCTGAAGCTGTTCTGGAGGCTCGTGGAGGCCTGACTCCATACTAACACACTTCATGCTGCCTTTTCCTGTCAGTTGTCACCCATCTTTATATATATTATATTTACTGTGTGTGTGTGAATATATATATATGCAGGAAAAAGCTGAATGAAAGAGTGGAGAAACATTTCAAATGCTTCGTGCTCCAGGGCTCACTGAACTGTTTGGTGAGGATGAAAATGATGTGAATAACATGCTCCGGCCTTTACAGTCACCAGATCTCAACCCAGTTTCACACCTGTGGAAGGTTTTGGACCAACGTATGACAACGCTCTCCACCACCATCTCCATAACACCAAATGATATAATATAATATGATGAAATAAAATATAATATGATGAAATAAAATATAATACTGTGTTAGGCAAGTGTACAGTAAAGATAAAATGAATAAACTATAATGTATGGCCAGATAAAACAGGATTTTAGACAGGCAGTGCACTCACATATACCTGTATATACTGTGACGGTTACACAGGTAGTATAAATAAATATATATATACACACACATACATACTGTGATGTATGCAGGTATAAACGGTAGTAATAAACATAATATATAAACGGGAGCTGTAAACAGTGATTAATAATAGTAGTATAGTAACACTAAGTCATACTTTTATGATGCCTCTACTGTTCAGTTTGTTGACACTGTCATAGAGATTTCAATTAAATTATGTTTTAGCATTGAGTAGTTAGTAATGGTTTTGCACTCAACTGCATTATATTCAGACATGTTTCTAATATTTTGACCCACTCATATATGTAAATAGGGAGGAGAAATGAAACACCTCTCAATATAATGTAGTCCAGGACAACACCACCTTTATATGACCTCAGTAATGAACATATAAGTGAATTTACACATTTTGTGACATGGTCAACAAAACTGACCATTATGAGCTTCATAAAGACAGATGTTATGGCGCACATGTTGGTTACTAATTTGCAATAGATTGTGACCACTGACAGTATATTTATTTCCCTTTATGTTTGACTTCCAAGCTACTGAATGTCAGCTTCCCAACAGCTGCATCCTCCACATCCTCATACCATACCTGGAAAGCAATATGGCCACTTTCTCAAAAGCAATGTTTCAGAGTTTTAGTGAGAATATCATGATTTACTGACAAAATGTATTCCAGCAAACACATGTATTTTATTGTTGTAACCCTAAATGATTTATGTAATATGTAAATCAGTAAAAATTAAATTATTTCCTTTTATCATCTCTTTTATTTGTCTTTGCAGTTGAACTCTTCAGCAGAAGCAGTATGAAAATATTTTCAGGGTTAAATATGAAGAAAACACTCTTTTTGTGTCTTTCTATGCTGATGATATACTGCTTTTTATTTCAGATGTTTAAAATATTTTTCATAATTCCTTTTTTTAAGGATAATTCATGTTCTTTGGATACACCCAAAACTATGACAATATTATAGTGCTTACCATTAAAACAATTCAGTAATAAGAGATGATTCGATGAGTGTTCATTAAAGTGTTCCTACCAAATTTTGTTACAAAGGATTATTATTACAGACAAATCTGTAATGACTATAGCAGAAAATAGTTTCAGTTTCAGTTTTATTACTTATTACATATTGGTTACATTGCATTTTTGTACTTTCATCATCAACCAGTAAACCCACTTGGTACTCGACACTTAGTTTATCTTATACTATACCGTCCTGATACTTAATTTATTTTCTGACCTGTTTTATAGTGTTTATAGTGTATCATATCGTTTCTAGTACTTTCTCCTGTGTGCACTGACGTGTAGGCAAGCTACTGTAACAAGGAGTTTCCCTACGGGGATCAATAAAGTATTTCTGATTCTGATTCTGATTCTGAATATAAAGTATGTAAGGATATAAATTATTTAATGTTATTCATTCTTTCTAAAGTCATCATGGAGAAATTACAACATTTTTGTGAGCACAGTTTTTCTCTGGATTTCATACAGTCAGTGTTACCATTTAGAGAAACTCATTCAGCCACTTTGATATAAAACAATAAAACCAACTGATTTGATGAAAACGTCTTTATTATCTGGAAACACTGAAATAATATTGAAACATTGCAACAAGCTAGTAAATATTGTTATTGAAACATGTCAAATAAAAGAGAGAGACAGTTGCAGAGTGCAGAGTGAGAGCAGTATCAGAGTTAAACCAGTAGCAGAGTCCCAGTGAGTCAGGTCAGGACTGGGGACACTGGTCTCTCCTCAGCGTCTCTGAGAGCGGAGTCTGGGAGCCCTGGGTGGCCTCACAGGTCACAGAGCCCACCTTCCTCCACTGGTCTGCAGGGAGCCTCAGGGTGCTGCTCCAGCTGTAGTGGCCGTCCTTCTCCAGCACCCCGGGGCTCCTGCTCTCCTCCCAGCTGCTGCTGCTGCTGCTGCTGCCGTCCACCTTCCAGGCCAGACTCCAGTCTGAGGGGAAGCCCTTGTTGGCCAGGCACATGAGCGTGGCCTTTCCCTGCTGCAGCTCCTCGCTGGAGGGGGGCAGCACCGTCAGGGTGGGGACGACCCGACCCACTGGAGGATGAGACAGAGAGACAATATGAAGAAAGTTCATACAAAGAGGAAATGAACTCCACCCTGTTGGTTGCAGCAGAGGAGGCTGCTGGTTCAGGTGGTCATCCTCAGATTGGATGAAACTGGTCTTCAGTGTTTCACTTCCCTCTCTGAGATCAGTAACCATAGCAACAGACAGGCATCACTGCTGAACCATGGCAACAGACATGTTTCAGTACTAAAGATAAAAAGTTGAAAGCGGGAAACTCTTTCTTTAGTTTAATTAACAAACTTAAGCATCAGTGTTCAATTAAAATATTTTTCAGTCATCTATGATTTCATTCAAAGTCCTGCTACATTTATACAAACATATTTACTGTGTGAGAGTGGATTTTCTCCTTTAAGCAGACATCACTACTGAACCATGACTAAAGGCAGACTTCACTACTAACTCTACTAATACAGCATGTGGTTAAACCAGCTGCAGTGATACTATGATAATACACTCACTAAATAATATTGAAACATTGCAACAAGCTAGTAAATATTGTTATTGAAACATGTCAAATAAAAGAGAGAGACAGTTGCAGAGTGCAGAGTGAGAGCAGTATCAGAGTTAAAATAAAGTATTTCTGATTCTGATTCTGATTCTGATTCTGATTCTGATTCTGATTCTGATTCTGATTCTGATTCTGATTCTGATTCTGATTCTGATTCTGATTCTGATTCTGATTCTGATTCTGATTCTGATTCTGATTCTGATTCTGATTCTGATTCTGATTCTGATTCTGATTCTGATTCTGATTCTGATTCTGATTCTGATTCTGATTCTGATTCTGATTCTGATTCTGATTCTGATTCTGATTCTGATTCTGATTCTGATTCTGATTCTGATTCTGATTCTGATTCTGATTCTGATTCTGATTCTGATTCTGATTCTGATTCTGATTCTGATTCTGATTCTGATTCTGATTCTGATTCTGATTCTGATTCTGATTCTGATTCTGATTCTGATTCTGATTCTGATTCTGATTCTGATTCTGATTCTGATTCTGATTCTGATTCTGATTCTGATTCTGATTCTGATTCTGATTCTGATTCTGATTCTGATTCTGATTCTGATTCTGATTCTGATTCTGATTCTGATTCTGATTCTGATTCTGATTCTGATTCTGATTCTGATTCTGATTCTGATTCTGATTCTGATTCTGATTCTGATTCTGATTCTGATTCTGATTCTGATTCTGATTCTGATTCTGATTCTGATTCTGATTCTGATTCTGATTCTGATTCTGATTCTGATTCTGATTCTGATTCTGATTCTGATTCTGATTCTGATTCTGATTCTGATTCTGATTCTGATTCTGATTCTGATTCTGATTCTGATTCTGATTCTGATTCTGATTCTGATTCTGATTCTGATTCTGATTCTGATTCTGATTCTGATTCTGATTCTGATTCTGATTCTGATTCTGATTCTGATTCTGATTCTGATTCTGATTCTGATTCTGATTCTGATTCTGATTCTGATTCTGATTCTGATTCTGATTCTGATTCTGATTCTGATTCTGATTCTGATTCTGATTCTGATTCTGATTCTGATTCTGATTCTGATTCTGATTCTGATTCTGATTCTGATTCTGATTCTGATTCTGATTCTGATTCTGATTCTGATTCTGATTCTGATTCTGATTCTGATTCTGATTCTGATTCTGATTCTGATTCTGATTCTGATTCTGATTCTGATTCTGATTCTGATTCTGATTCTGATTCTGATTCTGATTCTGATTCTGATTCTGATTCTGATTCTGATTCTGATTCTGATACTACAACCATCACTGGTTTGGACTAATCAAACAATAGTGACGAGATTTGTCTGACTGTATAAAGTCTCTTAAAATACAGTATGTATGGCTCTACATTATTTAATGTTATTCATTCTTTCTAAAGTCATCATGGAGAAATTACAACATTTTTGTGAGCTCAGTTTTTCTCTGGATTTCATACAGTCAGTGTTACCATTTAGAGAAACTCATTCAGCCACTTTGATATAAAAAATAAATTGATAAGAAAGTACAAACTGTCAAAATGAAAATTTGAAGTGTAACTAAAGAGTTTCTCCATCAGACAGAATTCTGCCTGCATTACAGTGAAGTAATGGTCACTGCAATAATATTACATTTCAACTATCAGCCGAAATATTCACGTAAAGCTTATTTTTATTATGTAAAAAACTGAATAAATATTAAATTTGAGTTCATGTAGAAGTTAAAGGTACTTACAGTTAACATCCAGTCTGGTTCCTCCACCAAAAGTCCACCACAGTGATACAAACTGATTGAGTCGCCGTACAAAAACCTCTCACTGCAGAGAGACACGGCTCTCTGACTTTGAACACAACAAACTCAACATAAACACTTCCTGTTTTTAAAATAATTTACTATTTCATATTATATTGATCAAACAAGGACACAATTTTCACAATTAATCACATTTTAATATGTTTTTTCCTTTATGTAAATGTGAAATTTTAATTATTCTAGCATTAAATTAAACCAAAAACATGACACTCTTAAAGAAAATGTATCTGCAGTCATCAAAACCAATCCACATGAAAATGATCACTGACACATTATTAATCAATACTCTGGTAAATGTATTGATCCATTGAGAAACAGCATCGTCAGAGTAATCCAAGTCCCTGCTGGAGTCAGTCAGAGCATTTCCATAGAGAGCCACTTTGCATCAGCAGCACCATGCTCCAGTGCTCTGGGAGAGTTTATAGTCCTGAGAGTTGAACACTGGATGACTGACAGCTGTCCTTCATGACAACAGAAGCCACAGAAATCCTCCTCATCAAAAACATGACTTTGCTCTCCGTCCTCATCTGGACTCTCCTCTGCTTCACTCAGGGTGAGGAAAATCATTTTTCTGTGATGTGAAAATCATTTGGAGTGTAGCTGAGTTTCACCTCACCGTCTCATGTCCCGTGTTTCTTCTCTCTCCTCAGGGTCTGTTGGACAAAATGTTGTCTTGACTCAGCCAGCAGCCAAAGCAGTGCAGCTGGGTCAAAGTGTCTCTATTGACTGTAAGGCCAGTCCAACAGTTGGTCACTACACTGGTTCAAAATACTACCTGGCCTGGTACCATCAGAAAACTGGAGAAGCTCCTAAACTTCTGATCTACCTAACATCGGACAGATTTTCTGGAATCTCCTCCAGATTCAGTGGAAGTGGAGCAGGGAATGGAGTTGACTTCACTCTGACCATCAGTGGAGTCCAGGCTGAAGATGCAGCAGTTTACTACTGTCAGAGTCATCATGCTATCAACAGTCAAGCTGTGTTCACACAGTGAAAAAGTGTCGTACAAAAACCTCCCTCAGTCAGACTGAACAGAAACTGAACTTCCTGCTGCAGCTGGAAGCTACTGCAGAGACTGATACAGTTCACTGACACATTATTAATCAATACTCTGGTAAATGTATTGATCCATTGAGAAACAGCATCGTCAGAGTAATCCAAGTCCCTGCTGGAGTCAGTCAGAGCATTTCCATAGAGAGCCACTTTGCATCAGCAGCACCATGCTCCAGTGCTCTGGGAGAGTTTATAGTCCTGAGAGTTGAACACTGGATGACTGACAGCTGTCCTTCATGACAACAGAAGCCACAGAAATCCTCCTCATCAAAAACATGACTTTGCTCTCCGTCCTCATCTGGACTCTCCTCTGCTTCACTCAGGGTGAGGAAAATCATTTGGAGTGTAGCTGAGTTTCACCTCACCGTCTCATGTCCCGTGTTTCTTCTCTCTCCTCAGGGTCTGTTGGACAAAATGTTGTCTTGACTCAGCCAGCAGCCAAAGCAGTGCAGCTGGGTCAAAGTGTCTCTATTGACTGTAAGGCCAGTCCAACAGTTGGTCACTACACTGGTTCAAAATACTACCTGGCCTGGTACCATCAGAAAACTGGAGAAGCTCCTAAACTTCTGATCTACCTAACATCGGACAGATTTTCTGGAATCTCCTCCAGATTCAGTGGAAGTGGAGCAGGGAATGGAGTTGACTTCACTCTGACCATCAGTGGAGTCCAGGCTGAAGATGCAGCAGTTTACTACTGTCAGAGTCATCATGCTATCAACAGTCAAGCTGTGTTCACACAGTGAAAAGCGTCGTACAAAAACCTCCCTCAGTCAGACTGAACAGAAACTGAACTGCCTGCTGCAGCTGGAAGCTACTGCAGAGACTGATACAGTTCACTGAGGACACACACACACATGTTTGTTTCACTGACCCCGTGGGGGACAGTCACTGACATAATGCTTTCCCTAGCCCCTAACCCTAACCATAAGCTAATAGTAACCTGTACCCTAAAACCAAGTCTTAACCCATAAAAAGCTGTCTCCACCCACGGGGACCTCAATTTCTGTCCCCACAGTGACCCCATGGGTTAGTGTGCGATCAGGTTAAAGTCCCCACTGGGATATAAAACCAAGTCTTAACCCATAAAAGCTGTCTCTACCCACGGGGACCTCCATTTCTGTCCCCACAGTGACCCCATGGGTTAGTGTGCGATCAGGTTAAAGTCCCCACTGGGATATAAAAACAAGAAACACACACATACCAGTTTTCCTCCTGAAGTTCAAACAGTCCACCTTAACAACCTGAAGAGACACAAACCAGATTCACAACATATGAAACATCAACGTCCACACATCACACTGAAATCTCAGGACACTGAAGCTCCATATCTGCAATGCAACAAATGTTTTCTGTGGCAGAAACACTGACGCTTCATAAACATAATGTATTCTGTGCCACAATCCATACAGTACATGTCACTGAACAAACTGATTGTTTACCAAACGCCTCATATGTCCCCTCATACGTCATCACAACAGCTGTGTGTGAACAGAGAGACAGTTTTTGGACAAAAGAAAGTGTTTCGATTTAACCAACTAATGAGTTTGAGGCCTTGATGCTCCTCTGAGATTTGATCTTATTCAAAGTGTTTATTGTTTTATATAATGCACTTATATACATTAGAATGGTATTTAAATGTGAAATTTTAATTATTCTAGCATTAAATTAAACCAAAAACATGACTTTGCTCTCCGTCCTCATCTGGACTCTCCTCTGCTTCACTCAGGGTGAGGAAAATCATTTGGAGTGTAGCTGAGTTTCACCTCACCGTCTCATGTCCCGTGTTTCTTCTCTCTCCTCAGGGTCTGTTGGACAAAATGTTGTCTTGACTCAGCCAGCAGCCAAAGCAGTGCAGCTGGGTCAAAGTGTCTCTATTGACTGTAAGGCCAGTCCAAAAGTTGCTCTCTACTCTGGTTCACAATACTACCTGGCCTGGTACCAACAGAAAACTGGAGAAGCTCCTAAACTTCTGATCTACGTAACATCGGAAAGATTTTCTGGAATCTCCTCCAGATTCAGTGGAAGTGGAGCAGGGAATGGAGTTGACTTCACTCTGACCATCAGTGGAGTTCAGGCTGAAGATGCAGCAGTTTACTACTGTCAGAGTCATCATGCTATCAACAGTCAAGCTGTGTTCACACAGTGAAAAGCGTCGTACAAAACCTCTCACTGCAGAGAGACAGTTTTGGACAAAAGAAAGTGTTTATTGTTTTATATAATGCACTTATATACATTAGAATGGTATTTAAACAGTTCACACCTGATTTTACTGCCACACTGACAGATACATTATGTGCCTGTGTGTCCAAAATGGGCGTTTTAGACCCTTTTTAGGGGGGCTGAAGCACACCTAAATTTCATCTCATGCACTGTATGCTGGCAAATGGTTTAATGCTTTTTGGTGTATAAATATTTTGACATATGAATACTGTGAGCCCCACAGCTAAGAAGGTGGGCGTTTGTGCTGTGAAATGGTGAAATATGGCTAAATTAGGGGGTGAGTAAGTGAGGAGCTGTCCATATTACTGAAACGGAGCGAGGAGATCAACAGACAGAACACGTCACTTAGTTCGGTTTCTTAGCCTGCTCACTTTTCGTGGTTGTAAATACTTTCTGTTAACGTTAGTTTACGTTGTTTGTGTGGGTCATAGAGTTATCGCAAAGTTGATTTAAGACTTAGAAAGTCTCTGGTTATAGTTCCATGGTGTGAATAGTTGCTAGCTGAGGTTATCAGCTAATGTTAGCTCTCTGAGAGGAGTCTGGGAGCCCTGGGTGGCCTCACAGGTCACAGAGCCCACCTTCCTCCACTGGTACCTTCAGAAACCTGGAGAAGCTCCTAAACTCCTGATTTATCGAGCTACAAACCGTCACTCTGGAGTTCCAGGTCGTTTTAGTGGAAGTGGATCTGGGACTGACTTCACTCTGACCATCAGTGGAGTTCAGGCTGAAGATGCAGCATGATTTTGCAGAGGCAGTAAAGACGTTGGCTACGCTAAAGCCCTTTTTCAATTTAATATATAACCCTAAAGAAATGTCTGCCAGAGAGAGAGAGAGAGAGAGAGAGAGAGAGAGAGAGAGAGAGAGAGAGAGAGAGAGAGAGAGAGAGAGAGAGAGAGAGAGAGAGAGAGAGAGAGAGAGAGAGAGAGAGAGAGAGAGAGAGAGAGAGAGAGAGAGAGAGAGAGAGAGAGAGAGAGAGAGAGAGAGAGAGAGAGAGAGAGAGAGAAAGAGGACAGAGAGAGAGAGAGAGGGAGAGAGCAGGAAGAATCAGGTGAGAAAGTGGACAGATAGTGAAGTTAAGATTGGATCTGTTCAGTCTCGTTAGGAGCTGAGCCCCACTAAAGGTCTGATCCTAGAATCGCCCCTGGTTTGGACACATACAGTCGATGTCTTCACAGGTCCAGAATGTTGGACCCGATCTGCATTGGATGTATGGTAAACCTACCTGAATCTGACATTCACCAATTACTTTTTTTAAAAGCGAGATCTGATCTGAAGGGGGCCCGAGCACAGCCAGACCTGACACGAATAGACCCTAATAGAGAGATAACACCAGCACCTGCAGCAGCATGATGAGCTATCAATTAACAAGCACTCGTGGTCAAAAAGAGCAGCAATACTTTAGACTAATAATAATGTCCTGAGTCAGAGAAACTCACTTCTAAAATATAATATTTTTAAATGCTTCAAAGACTAATTTATATAAATAATAAAAATCCTGTTGTCACCTCCTGGACCAACAGATAGACAGAAGATGGATTTCTGTACCAAACCAAATCAAAGTAATAGTTATTAATAGTCAATTTTTAAATAAAGGTTACTGATTTCTTTGAATACTTTGTCCTGCTGTGATTATGACGTACTGCACAGCTGTTTATCATCCACACATAACAATTAATTCCATGTCTCCTACTATTAACCAACCACAGCATGGAAAGTCTTAACAGCAGAGGACCCAGGATGGAGCCTGGGGGGATGCCAACATTATAATTGACCGTAGCCAATGAATGTTGACCAAGTGAGACAACATCACATCTGCCTGACATATAAGGACTGAACCAGTTTAACACTGTGACACAGAAGGCAACATGTCTCTGCAGTGGATGTAGACGTTTACTGTAACTTATTCTACTAATGACAGCAATTACAATCTAAATATATATTTGATATTTTCTTTAAAAGCTGAATATGTAAATACTACACAGCATCCTGAGTTTCTGTTAATCAACATGAGGATGATTCAAACAGCCAGCTGTCCCAGCACTGAGGAGGAAACACCATGATATGTTGAGGACAGCTACAGTTCACTGACTCTGTGTGTTTGCATATCTGTCCTGCCTCTGCTCCCAGCCGTTAAGAGGCCAGTGTTGATCAGTGGCTGTCCAGGCCTTTCAGAGCCACTTTGCATCAGCAGCACCATGCTCCAGTGCTCTGGGAGAGTTTATAGTCCTGAGAGTTGAACACTGGATGACTGACAGCTGTCTTTGCCTATTTATGTTGTCTGTATTCTCTTTATTGACCTAATGCTGTTTTCATGCTGCCCTCTTGGCCAGATCTCTCTTGAAAACAGTTTATCACAATAAGACGTTGACATTATTTAGTAAATGCAAAAGGAACGATTTTCTTTGCTTAAAAAGCTGAATATGTAAATACTACACAGCATCCTGAGTTTCTGTTAATCAACATGAGGATGATTCAAACAGCCAGCTGTCCCAGCACTGAGGAGGAAACACCATGATATGTTGAGGACAGCTACAGTTCACTGACTCTGTGTGTTTGCATATCTGTCCTGCCTCTGCTCCCAGCCGTTAAGAGGCCAGTGTTGATCAGTGGCTGTCCAGGCCTTTCAGAGCCACTGACACGCCGGCAGCACAATGATGATGTCACTGATTCCACTGCTGGCCACCCTGGGGCTCCTTGTTCAGGGTGAGACTCTCTCTGAAAACAGTTTATCACAATAAGACGTTGACATTATTTAGTAAATGCAAAAGGAACGATTTTCTTTGCTTAAAAAGCTGAATATGTAAATACTACACAGCATCCTGAGTTTCTGTTAATCAACATGAGGATGATTCAAACAGCCAGCTGTCCCAGCACTGAGGAGGAAACACCATGATATGTTGAGGACAGCTACAGTTCACTGACTCTGTGTGTTTGCATATCTGTCCTGCCTCTGCTCCCAGCCGTTAAGAGGCCAGTGTTGATCAGTGGCTGTCCAGGCCTTTCAGAGCCACTGACACGCCGGCAGCACAATGATGATGTCACTGATTCCACTGCTGGCCACCCTGGGGCTCCTTGTTCAGGGTGAGACTCTCTTCTGAAAACTTTGCTTCAGGATGCAACCAGGTTCACCACAATGATGTTCTGCTGTGATGGAGAAACACTGAAACGAGCAGCATTTACCTTCTTCCATCTATTCTCCATGTTAAAGAAATGAGACTCTTCTGTTTGGATGCTGATCATCTTTCTCCAAGCTGGATTTGTCTCAATAACCTTTCTCCTCTTTTTCATGTTTTCCAGGTTCATCAGGACAAATCATCCTGACTCAGTCTCCTGGATCTCAGTCTGTTGTTCCAGGACAGACTGTCTCTCTCAGATGTAAAACCAGTTCAAGTGTTAGTGACTACCTCAGCTGGTACCTTCAGAAACCTGGAGAAGCTCCTAAACTCCTGATTTATCGAGCTACAACCCGTCAGTCTGGAATTCCAGATCGTTTTAGTGGAAGTGGATCTGGGACTGACTTCACTCTGACCATCAGTGGAGTCCAGGCTGAAGATTCAGGAGTTTACTACTGTCAGCAGAGTGGCAGCTACCCGTTCACACAGTGATACAACGTCGTACAAAAACCTCCCTCAGCTGGAGAGGAACTGATCTGACTCAACAGCTGCACTGAAGCTAGAACAACAGAGGTTTACAAAAAAAACATTTTTATCAATAATAATTCACTTTGAACATTGAAACACTAAATATACTGTATCTAACTAAAAGTTATACTTTTAATGCTTTCATTAAAGGTGCAATGTGTAAGAATGTAAGAGATTTAAGTTTAACTAAAATGATCAACAGAATGTGAAGAAATAACAGTTGTGACTTCATGTCAAAGACTTCTATGTATTGTGTTGCAGAGATATCTACCGAAGTTAGCATGCTAACCAGCTAACACCTATTTTCCTTATCAAACAGAAAAATACAACCTACCTACCTTTTGAATTCAAATTTCTCTCTTTTACTGAACTAAGACCAGCTTAACTGACTTGTTCGTTTATTCGCGACAATAACTCGACAGAAACAAAACCAAACTTACCCAAACCGTCTTGGTTAGTGTTTCCACTGTTCCAACAATCACCAACTCTGGTTTGGTCGAGATAAATCCTTAATTCACAGAAACAAAACCAAACTTACCCAAACCGTCTTGGTTAGTGTTTCCACTGTTCCAACAATCACCAACTCTGGTTTGGTCGAGATAAATCCTTAATTCACAGAAACAAAACCAAACTTACCCAAACCGTCTTGGTTAGTGTTTCCACTGTTCCAACAATCACCAACTCTGGTTTGGTCGAGATAAATCCTTAATTCACAGAAACAAAACCAAACTTACCCAAACCGTCTTGGTTAGTGTTTCCACTGTTCCAACAATCACCAACTCTGGTTTGGTCGAGATAAATCCTTAATTCACAGAAACAAAACCAAACTTACCCAAACCGTCTTGGTTAGTGTTTCCACTGTTCCAACAATCACCAACTCTGGTTTGGTCGAGATAAATCCTTAATTCACAGAGTTAAGGCCTTTGCACACCAAGTCCGGATTTTTCGTATGCTTTTTAAATCGGTCATTCGATCAAAATCATTCCGCACAGAAACCTCGCACACTGAGTCGATGCGTTTTATTTTTCTATTCGTTGCGAAAATTCACAATATGAGACAAAATGGAGTCGTCAAGCAGTGAGGATGATTTTGTGGACATCTCACCTGCATCCTGACGCTGCTGTGCTTCTCTCTCACTGGAGGAACCTCCCAGGCTGCACCGCAGCTACCTGAAGGGCCTGCGCCGTCCTCATCCTCTACTCCACCCTCCTCCTCGTCATCAACCACCTGAATAATAATAATATAATAAAACTTTATTTATAGAGCACTTATCAAAACAAAGTACAAAGTGATTCACAACAAGAGAAATAAAATACCACAGTGAATGACGAGATATAAAGAAATAAAATACATAAAAGCAATAAAATAAACAGGCAGCTCAGGTAAAATCAGGATCTGCTTTCCAATAAAAATGTGTTTTGAGACGAGACTTAAACGAAGACTCTGACTCAGACAGCCTGATGTCTTCGGGCAGGTTGTTCCAGAGCCTCGGGGCCCTGATGGCAAAAGCTCTGTCCCCCTTAGTTTCCATCCTGGACTCAGGAACAGACAGGAGACCCCTGCCCGAAGATCTCAAACTACGTCAAGGTTCATAAGGGATTACAAAATATATAATCTGGAGCCATGAAGAGCCTTAAAAGTAATCAACAAGATCTTAAAGTCGATCCTGAAACAAACAGGGAGCCAATGTAAAGAGGCTAAAACAGGTGTGATGTGATCAAACCTCTCAGTCCTGGTTAACAGCCGAGCAGCTGAGTTCTGTAAAGTCTGCAGTCGTGTCAAAGTTTTTTGATTAAGACAAGTGAACAGGCTGTTACAATTATCGAGGCGTGAGGAAATAAAAGCATGTACAACAGTTTCTGCATCACTAAGATTTAGAATAGATCGGATTTTTGCAAAGTTTCTGAGGTGATAGAAACACGATTGGACAAGCTCAGTGATATGTTGCTCAAAGCATAAATTGCTATCAAACAGGACACCAAGATTTCTTGCAACAGGCTTGATATGTTGTGACAGGTTACCAGTGGATGGCAGTATTTGTTTAGTGATGTGTTGGGGCCCAATAACAAGGATTTCAGTTTTATTTGAGTTGAGCTGAAGAACATTTATCGACATCCAGTGTTTTATGTCAGACAGGCCGTCCTGCAGAGAACTCAGCGTACTGAGGTCAGTGGGCTAGACAGGGAGGTACAGCTGTGTGTCATCTGCATAGCAATGAAAAGAAATCCCATGTCTGCGGATTACATCACCCAAAGGGAGCATATAAGGAGAACAGTATTGGTCCAGAATTTAACCTTTATATTACTATCTGACCTGTTGAAAGTGGTATCTGAGTTATGAAATGATACTGTGCCTTTGATGTGAAGAAACTCAAATATTTGAAGTTTTCGGAGTCTGTGTGTAAATGCGATTGTCACAACGTGAGGTCGTATTTCATTTTAATTCTAGATGTGCCTCATGATTGACATGTGGGTCACATTTTCAAGTTAGAAAATTTAGAATTCTGGATTAATCTGTAAAAAAAATCACATCCCTGAGTATGAAGACTTTAGGAATCAACTGTTCGTGTTTTACACATCAATTCAAGACGAGGACAGTCCATTGAATTAGAAATAAATTCTGTTTATTCTCATTTAATTTATAAATCACATTTTAAAACAACAAATGTTGACCATAGTTGCTGTATAGGTGACATAAAATACTTTTAGAAAATTTAAATACATTTTAAAATCAATGAATACATGTCATAACAAAAAGCACTTTGCCCGGAAACAACGAAATAACGTAGACTCTAATAAAAACAGAATTAAAATGATCACGTGGAAAAAAATGTCTCAACAAGCAGCGTCATTTATTTCTGCTGCTCTCACCAACACACTTATGATTTTTGATATAAGCGAGCTTAGTGAATCTTTTATCACAAACGCTACAACTAAATGGTTTCTCCCGGTATGTATTTCCATGTGTGTGAACAAATTGCTTCTGGCACTGAAACTTGCTTTACAAACTGAGCAGCTGAAACGCTTTTCTTCTTCTGAATGAAGTCTCATATGAGTCATTAAAGAGATCTTATGAAGGTATCTTTTACCACAAACTGAACACCTAAATGGTTTCTCCCCTGTGTGGATTCTCGTGTGTTTGAACAAAGAGCTTCTGGCACTGAAACTTGCTTTACAAACTGAGCAGCTGAAAGGTTTTTCTCCTGTATGAACTCTTAAGTGTGTGGTCAAAGTTGAGCTTCGTGCGAATCCTGTACCACAGACGGAGCAACTAAAGGGTTTCTCCCCTGTGTGGATTCTCATGTGTGTCACAACATCTCTTCTCCATTGAAAGGTTTTGTTACAAATTGAGCAGCTGAAACGCTTTTCTTCTTCTGAATGAAGTCTCATATGAGTCGTTAAGGCGTTCTTCCGGGTGTATTTTTTACCACAAACTGAACAACTAAATGGTTTCTCCCCGGTATGGATTTCCATGTGTGTGAACAAATTGCTTCTGGCACTGAAACTTGCTTTACAAACTGAGCAGCTGAAAGGTTTTTCTCCCGTATGAACTCTTAAGTGTGCGGTCAAAGTTGAGTTTCGTGTGAATGCTGTACCACAGATGGAGCAACTAAAGGGTTTCTCCCCCGTGTGGATTCTCATGTGCCTCACAACATCTCTTCTCCATTGAAAAGTTTTTTTACAAACTGAGCAGCTGATACGTTTTCCTTCTGAATGAAGCCTCATATGAGTCATTAAAGAGATCTTATGAAGGTATCTTTTACCACAAACTGAACAACTAAATGGTTTCACTGCTGTTTGGATTCCATGGTGTTTCTGCAGATGTTCCTTGTGGCCAAAGCTTGTAGCACATTCAGAGGAGCTAACTGATGTTTTTCCAGTATTACAGTCCTGATCACGCACAGGTTCTGGGTTTAAACCTGACTGAGGTTCCCTGGTCTCCTCCCAATCACAACTGTCGTCAGTCTCGGGTTCAGAGGAGTGTGAAGTCTTGTCACGAGGAGCTGGTTGTAAAGGATTATCTGGATTAAAGTTCCTGGCTGGTTCTGGTCCTCCACAGTCCTCTCCATCGGCTTCTGTTTTCAAAAGCTCTGCATCTCCGTTCTCTTCAGTTTGGCTTTGATGAAGCTGCGAGGACTGAGGTTTCTCTTCATCATCATCATCTTCTTCACTCTTCACAGGAGCGAATGGGAACTCGGTGATATCGGCCTCCTCCAGCCCTCGGACCTGCTCTCCCTCCTGACTGGTCCAGAGCTCCTCCTGCTCCTCTTTAATGTGTGGCGGCTCTGGGTCCTGGTCCAGACTGGGGCTCCACTCCTGAACCTCTTCTGTACTCACCGACAGCTGCTGGACGCCTGTGGAGAATAATGAAATACATACACGTTTTAGGAAACTGTCATTTCCTGTTGACACTTAAACCACTGACACCACTACTTTCTTAAACACGGGGAGAAATGTTGCACATTCTGTACAACATATTCGGAAGTCACTCAAACTAAAACTACAAGCGTATCGTGCGCTTTGCAGCTGTCATACTCGAACAGTTTCAGTGTCTTTTAGTGGCAGCTGGTTTCCCAGCAGTTTAAAGTGAGAAGAGCAATGACAGTGTGCAGACCTGCTGTGTGTAACCGGACTTCAGGCTGGAAAACAGCGTCCAGCAGCTTCCGCTGTCGCTCGTTCTCCTCTTTTGAACGACAAAGCTCCTCCTCGTGCTCTGCTATCGTCCTTTCAAACAGCCCAAATATCTCCTCAGCAGCCGCGCTTAGTCGCTGGTTGACAAAAGCTCTCAGCATTTGGACTTTAGACATTTTTTTTTTTTACAGCAACTTTTCCTCCAGACTCACTCCGTTAGAAACAGGTTGGTCCCTCTGACGCGCGCTGTGTTGCTAGGTTACGTTCGCGTCCGTCTATTTCCAGTTAGCAAGCTACGCTAACTTCATTAGCTTCTTAGGACTCCAGGACATAATTCAGACTTAAAACATTTTAAAATAAAGGGGACAGCACAGAGTCTATTCAGACGGGTTCATCTGGACATTTTAGGTCCATGAAAAATACAGTTTGGACTCGGAAGTTAGTGTGTGACCGAGTTCCATCTCCGTCTATTTCCAGCTAGCAAGCTACGCTAATTTCATTTAGCATTCTTGGCTAACAGGACACGAGTCTGAGGGGAAACATCCCGAAAGTTGGCACAAAGTCCACTTCAACACATGTATCCACAGATGCAGGCTCTCGTGGTTCACTCCGGTTGTATGTGATAAACGGAACGGAAAGAGCAGGACTCACGGAAAAAAAACTTTAAAAGAAGGAGCCGGGCACAAAGCATGACCGGCAGGGCTCCTTTGTGGAGTCGCTTCCGGTGCAAGCTCCGCTCTCAGGGAATGGATGTAAGACGTTCTGCACATGCGCAAAATAGGTCCTGTAAGTCAAATAAAGTTACAATGATTAAAAACCATCTTGTTATCTTGAGTGTGAGTAAGATTGTTTTATGATCAGTCATTGACGTCACGAGTAATTTTGAACAGGCACATTTGCGGTAACCTCTGTGGACTGAGAGGACCACTTTTGCGCATGTGCAGAACGGATCGCCCTTCATACGTCACTGTTGTTGTTCTTTTTCTGCTACTGATTTTATTGGCTGTTGGCAAACAGCTTTCGGGTGCACTACCGCCACCCACTGATGTGGAGGGTGGACTAATGCTCTATCCTCTCTAAACGTCTACAACACAAAAAGAGACACAAATAAACAAAATAAAAACACTTAAATGAATAAAATGGGGAAAGGAGACATAATAAAAAAATTAAAAGAAAATGATAATTCTCTAATGCTGGTCATTAGTCTTGTTGACTCTAAATACTTTAGACGGAGTTTCTTTTTTTTTTAAATAAATCTTTATTAAGTTTCAACAAGTTATATACAAAGATTTACAAAAACACAGCATAAATAATTCAATATAATTCAAAACAGGAATACTAAACAAACAGAGTTTCCAACCCTTGTCACCTAAAGTTTTTAAAGAATATTACTGATATTTTTCTCCCCATTCCCAGAGTGCATTCTTTAAAACTTCTGGCAATGCAATAAAACATGGTGCACTGTTTCTTCCTCTCCACAATATTCATACTTTCCATTATTATGCTTTCCAATCACGTAGAGAGAACTGTTTAGACCAGTGTGCCCATTCCTTAGTCTTGTTATAACCCTCTCCTTTCCCTAATTCGTCCTCCAGAACATGTGCTCCCAACTAATGGACTGCTTTTAAACAGATATCTTCCTTTACTTTCTTTGTTCCATTCATTCTGCCACATCTTTTTGATTTGTGCCTGAATCACCACTTTAGCTCCTCACTTACTAATATTTACTGTATATGTACATACATACAAATTGTGATGTATGCAGGTATAAACGGTAGTAATAAATCTAATATATAAAAGGGAGCTGTAAACAGTGATTAATAATAGTAGTATAGTAATACTAAGCAATACTTTTATGATGCCTCTACTGTTCAGTTTGTTGACACTGTCATAGAGATTTCAATTACATTATATTTTAGCCTTGAGTAGTTAGTGATGGTTTTGCACTCGACTGCATTATATTCAGGCGTGTTTCTAATATTTAGCCCCCCTCATATATGTAAATAGGGAGGAGAAATGCTTAGAAACACCTCTAAATATAATGTAGTCCAGTACAACACCACCTTTATATGACCTCAGTAATGAACATATAAGTGAATTTAAACATTTGTGACATAGTCAACAAAAACTGAACATTATGAGCTTCGTAAAGACAGATGTTATGGCGCACATGTTGGCTACTGATTTGCAATAGATTGTGACCACTGACTGTACATCGTCTAAATTTCCTTTTCTCATCTCTTTTATTTGTCTTTGCGGTTGAACTCTTCAGCTCTTTTTGTGTCTTTCTATGCTGATGATATGCTGCTTTATATTTCAGATGTTTAAAATATTTCTCATACTTACTTTTTTTAAGGATAATTCATGTTCTTTGGATACACCCAAAACAATTACAATATTATAGTGCTTACCATTAAAACAATTCAGTACTGTATAAAGTATCTTAATATAAAGTATGTAAGGATATAAATTATGTAATGTTACTCATTCTTTCTAAAGTCATCATGGAGAAATTACAACATTTTGTGAGCTCAGTTTTGCTCTGGATTTCATACAGTCAGTGTTACCATTTAAAGAAACTCATTCAGCCACTTTGATTTAAAAAAAAAGTTAAACCAACTGATTTGATGAAAATGTCTTTATTATCTGGAAACACTGAAATAATATTGAAACATTGCAACAAGCTAGTAAATATTGTTATTGAAATATGTCAAATAAAAGAGAGAGACAGTTGCAGAGTGCAGAGTGAGAGCAGTATCAGAGTTAAACCAGTAGCAGAGTCCCAGTGAGTCAGGTCAGGACTGGGGACACTGGTCTCTCCTCAGCGTCTCTGAGAGCGGAGTCTGGGAGCCCTGGGTGGCCTCACAGGTCACAGAGCCCACCTTCCTCCACTGGTCTGCAGGGAGCCTCAGGGTGCTGCTCCAGCTGTAGTGGCCGTCCTTCTCCAGCACCCCGGGGCTCCTGCTCTCCTCCCAGCTGCTGCTGCTGCTGCTGCTGCTGCCGTCCACCTTCCAGGCCAGACTCCAGTCTGAGGGGAAGCCCTTGTTGGCCAGGCACATGAGCGTGGCCTTCCCCTGCTGCAGCTCCTCGCTGGAGGGGGGCAGCACCGTCAGGGTGGGGACGACTCGACCCACTGGAGGAGGAGACAGAGAGACAATATGAAAGAAGTTCATACAAAGAGGAAATACACTCCACCCTGTTGGTTGCAGCAGAGGAGGCTGCTGGTTCAGGTGGTCTTCCTCAGACTGGATGAAACTGATCTTCGGTGTTTCACTTCCCTCTCTGAGCTCAGTAACCATGGCAACAGACAGGCATCACTGCTGAACCATGGCAACAGACATGTTTCAGTACTAAAGATAAAAAGTTGAAAGCGGGAAACTCTTTTTTAGTTTAATTAACAAACTTAAACATCAGTGTTCAATAATTACACAATATGAAAAAACTACAAAACTTTCAGATTTGTTTTTTCTCCACTTTTAAGCAGACATCACTACTGAACCATGACTAAAGGCAGACTTCACTACTAACAAACTTTTTAAGTGCTGAAATGCTTTTTCCAACTCATAAGAGACGTTTGTTTTTCTCCACTTTTAAGCAGACATCACTACTGAACCATGACTAAAGGCAGACTTCACTACTAACAAACTTTTTAAGTGCTGAAATGCTTTTTCCAACTCATAAAATGAATCCTACTAATACAGCATGTGGTTAAACCAGCTGCAGTGATACCGTGTTATTCATGGGTTATACTGAGGATGTGAATTAATCAGTCTGGGAGGAAGATTTTGTAAAACACTTGCAATGTTTCCAGATAAAACACTCACTAAATAAATACTTGGTTGATATCTTCAGCTTAAATTTGATATTTATTACATTTAAATCAATTAAAAACATTTTCTTTCAGTCAGTTTTGAAACTTTTCTGAGGACAAAATTATGAATCGAAATATTTTCTTCAATAACTACCTGTACTTTTAAAATGATAAGAAAGTACAAACTGTCAAAATGAAAATGTGAAGTGTAACTAAAGAGTTTCTCTATCAGACAGAATTCTGCCTGTATTACAGTAACGTAATGGTCACTGCAATAATATTACATTTCAACTATCAGCCAAAATATTCACGTAAAGCTTGTTTTTATTAAGTAAAAAACTGAATAAATATTCAATTTGAGTTCATGTAGAAGTTAAAGGTACTTACAGTTAACATCCAGTCTGGTTCCTCCACCGAAAGTCCTCCACAGTGATACAAACTGATTGAGTCGTCGTACAAAAACCTCTCACTGCAGAGAGACACGGCTCTCTGACTGTGAACACAACAAACTCAACATAATAACTTCCTGTTTTTAAAAGAATGAACTATTTCATATTATATTGATCAAACAGGGACATCATTTTCAGAATTAATCACATTTGAATATATGTTTTTACCTTTATGTAAATGTGAAATTTTAATAATTAAAACAAAAAAAGACACTCTTAAAGAAAATGTATCTGCAGTCATCAAAACCAATCCACATGAAAATGATCACTGACACATTATTAATCAATACTCTGGTTCACAATACTACCTGGCCTGGTACCAACATTTGCACTGGTACCAACATTTGCACTGGTACCAACATTTGCACTGGTACCAACATTTGCACTGGTACCAACATTTGCACTGGTACCAACATTTGCACTGGTACCAACATTTGCACTGGTACCAACATTTGCACTGGTACCAACATTTGCACTGGTACCAACATTTGCACTGGTACCAACATTTGCACTGGTACCAACATTTGCACTGGTACCAACATTTGCACTGGTACCAACATTTGCACTGGTACCAACATTTGCACTGGTACCAACATTTGCACTGGTACCAACATTTGCACTGGTACCAACATTTGCACTGGTACCAACATTTGCACTGGTACCAACATTTGCACTGGTACCAACATTTGCACTGGTACCAACATTTGCACTGGTACCAACATTTGCACTGGTACCAACATTTGCACTGGTACCAACATTTGCACTGGTACCAACATTTGCACTGGTACCAACATTTGCACTGGTACCAACATTTGCACTGGTACCAACATTTGCACTGGTACCAACATTTGCACTGGTACCAACATTTGCACTGGTACCAACATTTGCACTGGTACCAACATTTGCACTGGTACCAACATTTGCACTGGTACCAACATTTGCACTGGTACCAACATTTGCACTGGTACCAACATTTGCACTGGTACCAACATTTGCACTGGTACCAACATTTGCACTGGTACCAACATTTGCACTGGTACCAACATTTGCACTGGTACCAACATTTGCACTGGTACCAACATTTGCACTGGTACCAACATTTGCACTGGTACCAACAGAGAGATGGAGAAGCTCCTAAACTTCTTATTGCCACGGCTAATGAGCTGCAGTCTGGAGTTCCAGGTCGTTTTACAGGCAGTGGATCAAACACTGACTTCACTCTGACCATCAGTGGAGTCCAGGCTGAAGATGCAGCAGTTTACTACTGTCAGAGTGCACATTACATCAACAGTCAGTGGTTGTTCACACAGTGAAAAGCGTCGTACAAAAACCTCTCACTGCAGAGAGACACGGCTCTCTGACTTTGAACACAACAAACTCAACATAAACACTTCCTGTTTTTAAAAGAATTAACTATTTCATATTATATTGATCAAACAGGGACATCATTTTCAGAATTAATCACATTTTAATATATGTGTTTACCTTTATGTAAATGTGAAATTTTAATAATTAAAACAAAAAAAGACACTCTTAAAGAAAATGTATCTGCAGTCATCAAAACCAATCCACATGAAAATGATCACTGACACATTATTAATCAATACTCTGGTAAATGTATTGATCCATTGAGAAACAGCATCGTCAGAGTAATCCAAGTCCCTGCTGGAGTCAGTCAGAGCATTTCCATAGAGAGCCACTTTGCATCAGCAGCACCATGCTCCAGTGCTCTGGGAGAGTTTATAGTCCTGAGAGTTGAACACTGGATGACTGACAGCTGTCCTTCATGACAACAGAAGCCACAGAAATCCTCCTCATCAAAAACATGACTTTGCTCTCCGTCCTCATCTGGACTCTCCTCTGCTGCTGCTTCACAGGTAAAGTCCAGAGAATCAAACTCCTCTCCTCTGTGAACATCCGTCCCTCTGAAATGAAGCCGACGAAACCCTGACGCTGCTTTATGTTTTTGTCTCTGTATCCTCAGAGTCCAGAGGCCAGGTCACAGTGACTCAGCCTGGAGCAGTGAGCTCTGCTCTGGGAGGCTCCGTCTCCATCAGCTGTAGGGTCAACCCAAAAGTTTATGTATCATCATACAGCGGCATATACTGGTACCAACATTTGCACTGGTACCAACAGAGAGATGGAGAAGCTCCTAAACTTCTTATTGCCACGGCTAATGAGCTGCAGTCTGGAGTTCCAGGTCGTTTTACAGGCAGTGGATCAAACACTGACTTCACTCTGACCATCAGTGGAGTCCAGGCTGAAGATGCAGCAGTTTACTACTGTCAGAGTGCACATTACATCAACAGTCAGTGGTTGTTCACACAGTGAAAAAGCGTCGTACAAAAACCTCCCTCAGTCAGACTGAACAGAAACTGAACTGCCTGCTGCAGCTGGAAGCTACTGCAGAGACTGATACAGTTCACTGAGGACACACACACACACACACACACACACACACACACACACACACACACACACACACACACACACACAGCAGTTTTCCTCCTGAAGTTCAAACAGTCCTCATCAACAACCTGAAAGTTTCCTCAAATGAAGAAAACAGTTCCAGTGAAGAAGCCCAATCAGACCATTAAAACCACAACAACAGCAGAGTCAGCTCCACTGATGTAGAGACACAAACCAGATTCAAAACATGTGAAACATCAACGTCCACACATCACACTGAAATCTCAGGACACTGAAGCTCCATATCTGCAATGCAACAAATGTTTTCTGTGGCAGAAACACTGACGCTTCATAAACATAATGTATTCTGTGCCACAATCCATACAGTACATGTCACTGAACAAACTGATTGACGAAAGGCAGAAAATTTAATTTAGGTTTGGACACATACAGTAGGTGTCTTCTCAGGTCCAGAATGTTGGACCCAATCTGCATCAAACCTTTGGCAGCATGTTGGCTCAGTGGTTAGCGTTGTCCCTGTCAACGTCACAGCAAGAAGGTCCACGAGCCAACAGCCCAAGTCAAACTAAGCATTTTGTAAAGGAAAAAAACGGAAGAAATTAATGTGAACTGGTTCATATTCTGGTTCAAACTTCAAAATTGTGAACTATGAATGTGAACTAGTTCATTTTAATCTGTGTGAACTGAGCGTTGAGCGTGCTCTTATGAAGTGTGACCTTGCACAACACTGGGTACTTGTACCCCAGGGGGTACTTCTGCAGTTACCAGGGGTACTTCTGCAGTTACCAGGGGGTACGTGGAAAGATTGCGAAGTAGCTCAACTAATTTGAAAAAACAGAAATTATGATTTGATTAAAAGAATATATTCACATATTAAGGCAGCTGTAACACCTGAACACTACTGTACCTGTCGCAATTATGTAAGAGTGCATGAAAACTAGTTAGCAAGCGAGCACAGAAGTCTAAACAGGTTCACTCTAAGTGGTAGAATGATGGCCGACCAAACCAACCTTAACAGTGACACTTCAATTGTATGAAAAAAATATTGTAATAATATCCACTTATATATAATCAATAGTGTTATACATTTGGTACATACAGGAATAGGTGGGAATCGATGAAGTGGTACGTGAGTTCAACTGACAGAGCTGTGGGGGGACCTTAGACCAAAAAGGTTGGAAACCACTGGTGTATGTGACCATAAACCTGATGTGATTTGACCTATCTGAACTTGACATGCATAAATTACTGCCTGAAAAAGAGAGATCCGATCTGAAGGGGGCCCGAGTACAGCCAGACCTGACCCGAATAGACCCTAATAGAGAGATAACACCAGCACCGGCAGCAGCATGATGAGCTATCAATTAACAAGCATCTGTGGTCAAATAGAGCAGCAATACTTTAGACTAATAATAATTTCCTGAGTCAGAGAAACTCATTTCTAAAATATTATATTTTGATATGCTTCAAATACTAATTTATATAAATAATGAAAATCCTGTTTTCACCTTCTGGACGACCAGATAGACAGAAGATAGATTTCTGTACCAAACCAAATCAAAGTAATAGTGATTAATAGTAAATTTCTAAAGAAAGGTTACTGATTTCCTAGAATACTTTCTTCTGCTGTGATTATGACGTAATGCACAGCTGTTTGTCATCTACACATAAGTAATTCCATGTCTCCTACTGTTAACCAACCACAGCATGGAAAGTCTTAACAGCAGAGGACCCAGGATGGAGCCTTGGGGGACGCCAACATTATAATTGACAGTAGCTGATGATCATTGACCAAGTGAGACAACATCATGTCTGCTTGAAAGATAAGGACTGAACCAGTTTAACACTGTGACACAGAAGGCAACATGTCTCTGCAGTCGATGTAGACGTTTACTGTAACTTTCTCTACTAATGACAGCAATTACAATCTAAATATATATTTGATATTTTCTTATAATCCATAGTTAATCTCAGGTCTTTTACAACATTAGTATTGTTCTGTCCAGTGTTGTGAGTAAAAAAGGTCAAATTAACTTTCTGTAAAATTAAGTAAGTTGCTTAAAAACTACTTTTCAGTTTCAATTAACTGAATGTGCACCTTCACTGTAGAATCTGTATGATTTGTAGTGTAGCGTGTGACTGCTGTCTCTGCCTATTTATGTTGTCTGTAGTCTCTTTATTGACCAAATGCTGTTTTCATGCTGCCCTCTTGGCCAGATCTCTCTTGAAAAACAGTTTATCACAATAAGACGTTGACATTATTTAGTAAATGCAAAAGGAACGATTTTCTTTGCTTAAAAAGCTGAATATGTAAATACTACACAGCATCCTGAGTTTCTGTTAATCAACATGAGGATGATTCAAACAGCCAGCTGTCCCAGCACTGAGGAGGAAACACCATGATATGTTGAGGACAGCTACAGTTCACTGACTCTGTGTGTTTGCATATCTGTCCTGCCTCTCTGCTCCCAGCCGTTAAGAGGCCAGTGTTGATCAGTGGCTGTCCAGGCCTTTCAGAGCCACTGACACGCCGGCAGCACAATGATGATGTCACTGATTCCACTGCTGGCCACCCTGGGGCTCCTTGTTCAGGGTGAGACTCTCTTCTGAAAACTTTGCTTCAGGATGCAACCAGGTTCACCACAATGATGTTCTGCTGTGATGGAGAAACACTGAGACGAGCAGCATTTACCTTCTTCCATCTATTCTCCATGTTAAAGAAATGAGACTCTTCTGTTTGGATGCTGATCATCTTTCTCCAAGCTGGATTTGTCTCAATAACCTTTCTCCTCTTTTTCATGTTTTCCAGGTTCATCAGGACAAATCATCCTGACTCAGTCTCCTGGATCTCAGTCTGTTGTTCCAGGACAGACTGTCTCTCTCAGATGTAAAACCAGTACGAGTATTAATAGCTGGCTGAGCTGGTACCTTCAGAAACCTGGAGAAGCTCCTAAACTCCTGATTTATGCAGCTACAAACCGTCCGTCTGGAGTTCCAGGTCGTTTTAGTGGAAGTGGAAATGGACCGAGTGACTTCACTCTGACCATCAGTGGAGTTCAGGCTGAAGATTCAGGAGTTTACTACTGTCAGCAGAGTAGCAGCTACCCGTTCACACAGTGATACAATATCGTACAAAAACCTCCCTCAGCTGGAGAGGAACTGATCTGACTCAACAGCTGCACTGAAACTAAAACATTAGAAGCTTTTCTAAAAGAAAACTCATGATTGTGTTAAAAAGTTATATTTTTATTGTGGAAATATTTTTCATAGAATTCAGCAGAATATTTTATTATTACTGATTAACAGTGTCTGAGACATTATCACACTGTTACAGTTTACTCAAACAAGGTTTTACAGCAAAGTAAAATATAAAGATACATATATATATATGCATATAAACACAGGAAAAAGCTGAAAAAAAGAGTGGAGAAACATATCAAATGCAGATGCTTCGGTGCACCAGGGCTCACTTAACGGTTTGGTGAGGATGAAAATGATGTGAATAAAATGGTCCGGCCTTTACAGTCACCAGATCTCAACCCAGTTTCACACCTGTGGTAAGTTTTGGAACAGCGTGTAAGACAACGCTCTGTGGGCTCACTGAGTGCATTACTGGCTACATTAACTTCTGTGTGGACTGCAATTTTCCAACTAAGATGGTCCATTGTAATCCAAATAACAAACCGTGGGTAACAAAGAACATCAAAGACATCCTGAATGCCAAGAGGAGGGCCTTTACTGATGGTAATAGGGAGGAGGTGAAGGCAATCCAGGCCGACCTGAAGGTGAAGATCAGGGAGGCCAAGGAGAAGTACAGGAGGAAGCTGGAGCGGAAACTCCAGCAGAACAACATGAAAGACGTCTCGAGCGGTATGAAGAGCATCACTGGCTTCAGACCGACTGGCAGCAGAGGAGTTGAAGGCAGCTTGGACAGGTCCACCGGCTCCTGCTCATCCCCCCTCTAACTCAGCTGCTGTCGGCCCTCAAGCTCCTCTGTGTCCACTGCTCCCCCTCCCCCATCTTCCTGGGAGAGTCCTACTCCCCCCTCAACTAGCTATCAGCCCTCTTCACACTACTAATGACTCCCCCCCTCCCCCGACTCTAACCTCTGCTGTGTGCCTGACTACTGACGAGGTGAAAGGACAGCTGATGAAACTCCACTCAAACAAGGCTGCAGGCCCCGATGGAGTTAGCCCCGGGGTGCTAAAAGCCTGTGCCTCCCAGCTATGTGGAGTCCTTCAACATGTCTTCAACCTGAGCTCGAGTCTTCAAAGGGTCCCTGTTCTGTGAAAGACATCTTGCCTCGTTCCTGTGCCGAAGACGCCATGTCCCAGTGGTTCCAAGGACTACAAACCGGTGGCACTGACCTCCCACATAATGAAGACCCTGTAGAGGCTGGTGCTGGAACATCTGCGGCCCATGGTCAGACCCCTCCTAGACCCCCTTCAGTTCGCCTACCAGCCCCGGCTGGGAGTTGAGGATGCCATCATCTTCATGCTGAACTGCATCCACACCCACCTGGACAAGCCGGCAAGCACGGTGAGGGTCACGATTTTTGACTTCTCCAGTGCTTTCAACACCATCCGGCCAGCCCTGCTGGCTGAGAAGCTGGCAGCGATGCAGGTGGATGCCCCCCTCATGTCCTGGATTGTGAGTCCTGCTACCTTCAGAAGTTTTCTGATGACTCTGCTGTGGTGGGATGTATCAGCGGTGGTGATGAGACTGAGTACAGGGCTGTGGTGGGGAACTTTATCTCATGGTGTGAGCAGAACCATCTGCAGCTCAATGCGACAAAGTCTAAGGAGCTGATTGTGGATCTACGAAGGGCCAAGGCACCAGTGACCCCGGTTTCCATCCAGGGGGTCAGTGTGGACATGGTAGAGGATTACAAGTACCTGGGAGTACACATGGACAATAAACTGGACTGGGCTAAGAACACTCAAGCTCTGTACAAGAAGGGCCAGAGCCGCCTCTATTTTCTGAGGATGCTGAGGTCCTTCAACATCTGCCGGACAATGCTGAAGATGTTTTATGAGTCTGTGGTGGCCAGTGCTATCCTGTATGCTGTTGCATGCTGGGGCAGCAGGCTAATATTGGGGGTCACGGTCTGAAAAGTTTGGGAACCCCTGCCTTATACCATATTATTATCATCAACCGGTAAACCCACTTGATACTTCACACTTATTTTATTTTATACTATATACCCACTTGGTACTTAATTTATTTTCTGACCTGTATTATAGTGTATTATATTTTTTGCTAGTACTTCTATTCCTGTGTGCACTGACGTAAAGGCGAGCTGCTGTAAAAGATTTTCCCCTTGGGTATCAATAAAGTATTTCTGATTCTGATTCTGATTATATTCAGATGTGTTTCCAATAGTTTGCCCCCCTCATATATGTAAATAGGGAGGAGAAATGCTTAGAAACACCTCTCAATATAATGTAGTCCAGTACAACACCACCTTTATATGACCTCAGTAATGAACATTTAAGTGAATTTACACATTTGTGACATAGTCAACAAAAACTGAACATTATGAGCTTCATAAAGACAGATGTTATGGCACAGATGTTGGCTACTGATTTGAGATAGATTGTGACCACTGACTGTATATCATCTAAATTTCCATATATGTTTGGCTTCCAAGCTACTGAATGTCAGCTTCCCAACATCTGCATCCTCCACAGTCTCATACCAAACCTGTGAAGCAACATGGCCACTTTCTCAAAAGTAATGCTTCAGAGTTTTAGTGAGAATATTATGATTTACTGACAAAATGTATTCCAGCAAACAAATGTATTTTATGGTTGAAACCCTAAATGATCTCATGGTGTGAGCAGAACCATCTGCAGCTCAATACGACAAAGTCTAAGGAGCTGATTGTGGATCTACGAAGGGCCAAGGCACCAGTGACCCCGGTTTCCATCCAGGGGGTCAGTGTGGACATGGTAGGGGATTACAAGTACCTGGGAGTACACATGGACAATAAACTGGACTGGGCTAAGAACACTCAAGCTCTGTACAAGAAGGGCCAGAGCCGCCTCTATTTTCTGAGGATGCTGAGGTCCTTCAACATCTGCCGGACAATGCTGAAGATGTTTTATGAGTCTGTGGTGGCCAGTGCTATCCTGTATGCTGTTGCATGCTGGGGCAGCAGGCTGAGGGTAACGGACGCTAACAGACTCAACAAACTGACCAGTGACATTGTGGGGGTGGAGCTGGACTATCTGGTGGTGGTGTCAGAGAGGAGGATGCTGGCCAATCTACATGTCATCTTGGACAGTGTCTCCCACCCACTCCATGACGTGCTGGTCAAACAAAGGAGCACCTTCAGCGGAAGACTCATCCCCCCAAAAGTACCACAGAGCGCCACAGGAAGTCATTCCTGCCTGTAGCCATCAAACTCTTTAACTCCTCCCTCTAAAGGTAGTCTGTATGACCCTAAGTCATTAAACTGGACATTGATCATTACATCTCTGCAATACTTGACATAATTGTGCAATATTCTGTGTAATACTCCTGTGCAATATTTTAGTTTAAAATTCTATTTATTGATATTGATATTACTCATACCTCTATTACTGCTGTGCAATATCCTCTGTCTCATTATAACGTTAATAAGAAAGGGTTTCAGTCGTAGTCATCTGGACACTGTTTTCAGAATCAAGACGTTTCGACTCCCATCTGGAAGTCACTCTCAATTGTGAAAATGGTCTGAGAACAAAGAAATTTAAGCTACTCTGTATTACTTAAGCCCTGCCCTCAGGGAAGAGTCTTCCTGAGTGAACTCAGATGATTTCCGGAAACGTTCTTTTTTTTTTTTATACGCATAGACATGTTTTCTGAACTGGAAGAATTCATGGAGGAAAATGCACTCAGTGCTAACAGCATCAAGGCGTCTATTACTGCTCACCTTCAGTCCCTTTTGGATCACTTTCATAAGTATTTCCCTGAAGGAGACTCTACCAATATGACTGGATAAGGTCACCATTCAATGTAACCATGGCAACTCATCTTGCGTCAGATATGGAAGATGCGTTGATAAAACTTTCAACCGATCGAACCCTGAGGACGGCATTTGATGGCAAGACTCTGGATGAGTTCTGGGTTTCTGTCGCGCTGGAATATCCACAGTTGTCGAAAGCCGCGTTGGATGTACTCATGCAATTTGGCTCAACGTATTTATGTGAAAAGACATTCTCCGCGCTGACTTACATTAAGAATAAACACAGGTCACGGCTTAACGTGGAAGATGATCTGCGGGTGGCGATCTCCAAAATTGAACCTAGAGTGGACCTGCTTTGCTCCGCGCACAGCGCCCATCCATCACATTAGGGGTTTTTTCTGAATACAAAGTTATAATTGCTCCAAGGCGCCAGCCAACGCTGTACGCGTGTTACAGGCAGCTTGTTCGTATTCTGTCTGTAAGCATTTCACAGTTATGGGATGTATTTGTTTTTGTCCAAAATTTGTTAATAAAATAGCCTGTCTTAGAGATTGTGTTCCTTTTTGTTTTAGCTCTGTCAGTCTGTAACCAAATCGCAAATCCTCACAATCTGTTCAGAGAGGAGAGAGGAGAAGGGGGGTCGCTGGTCGTCAGCAGTCTAATATTGGGGGTCACGGTCTGAAAAGTTTGGGAACCCCTGCCTTATACCATATTATTATCATCAACCGTAAACCCACTTTATACTTCACACTTATTTTATTTTATACTATATACCCACTTGGTACTTAATTTATTTTCTGACCTGTACTATAGTGTATTATATTTTTGCTAGTACTTCTATTCCTGTGTGCACTGACATAAAGGCGAGGTGCTGTAAAAGAGTTTCCTCGGTATCAATAAAGTATTTCTGATTCTGATTCTGATCATATTCAGATGTGTTTCCAATAGTTTGCCCCTCATATATGTAAATAGGGAGGAGAAATGCTTAGAAACACCTCTCAATATAATGTAGTCCAGTACAACACCACCTTTATATGACCTCAGTAATGAACATATAAGTGAATTTACACATTTTGTGACATAGTCAACAAAAACAGAACATTATGAGCTTCATAAAGACAGATGTTATGGCACAGATGTTGGCTACTGATTTGAGATAGATTGTGACCACTGACTGTATATCATCTAAATTTCCATATATGTTTGGCTTCCAAGCTACTGAATGTCAGCTTCCCAACATCTGCATCCTCCACAGCCTCATACCAAACCTGTGAAGCAACATGGCCACTTTCTCAAAAGTAATGCTTCAGAGTTTTAGTGAGAATATTATGATTTACTGACAAAATGTATTCCAGCAAACAAATGTATTTTATGGTTGAAACCCTAAATGATTTTTGTAGTATGTAAATCAGTAAAATAAAATTCTTTCCTTTTGTCATCTCTTTTATTTGTCTTTGCAGTTGAACTCTTCAGCAGAAGCAGTATGTCAATATCTCAAGGGTTAAATATGAAGATCACATTCTTTTTGTGTCTTTCTATGCTGATGATATACTGCTTTTTATTTCAGATGTTTAAAATAATTTTCATACTTATTTTTATTTTAAGGATAATTCATGTTCTTTGGATACACCCAAAACAATGACAATATTAGAGTGCTTACCATTAAAAGAATTCAGTAATAAGAGATGATTTGATGAGTGTTCATTAAAGTGTTCCTACCACAGGATTTTGTTACAAAGGTTTATTATTACAAACAAATCTGTAATGACTATAGCAGAAAATAGTTTCAGTCATGAAGGCATTCATATCGATTATGATAAAAAATTTGGCCTTAAACTACAACCATCACTGGTTTGGACTAATCAAATAATAGTGATGAGTTTTGTCTGACTGTATAAAGTCTCTTAATATACAGTATGTATGGCTATACATTATGTAATGTTACTTATTCTTTCTAAAGTCATCATGGAGAAATTACAACATTTTTGTGAGCTCAGTTTTTGTCTGGATTTCATACAGTCAGTGTTACCATTTAAAGAAACTCATTCAGCCACTTTGATATAAAAAAAGTAAACCAACTGATTTGATGAAAACGTCTTTATTATCTGGAAACACTGAAATAATATTGAAACATTGCAACAAGCTAGTAAATATTGTTATTGAAACATGTCAAATAAAAGAGAGAGACAGTTGCAGAGTGCAGAGTGAGAGCAGTATCAGAGTTAAACCAGTAGCAGAGTCCCAGTGAGTCAGGTCAGGACTGGGGACACTGGTCTCTCCTCAGCGTCTCTGAGAGCGGAGTCTGGGAGCCCTGGGTGGCCTCACAGGTCACAGAGCACACCTTCCTCCACTGGTCTGCAGGGAGCCTTAGGGTGCTGCTCCAGCTGTAGTGGCCATCCTTCTCCAGCACCCCGGGGCTCCTGCTCTCCTCCCAGCTGCTGCTGCTGCTGCCGTCCACCTTCCAGGCCAGACTCCAGTCTGAGGAAGCCCTTGTTGGCCAGGCACATGAGCGTGGCCTTCCCTGCTGCAGCTCCTCGTTGGAGGGGGGCAGCACCGTCAGGGTGGGGACGACTCGACCCACTGGAGGAGGAGACAGAGAGACAATATGAAAAAAGTTCATACAAAGAGGAAATAAAGTCCACCCTGTTGGTTGCAGCAGAGGAGGCTGCTGGTTCAGGTAGTCTTCCTCAGATTGGTTGAAACTGGTCTTCAGTGTTTCACTTCCCTCTCTGAGCTCAGTAACCATGGCAACAGACAGGCATCACTGCTGAACCATGGCAACAGACATGTTTCAGTACTAAAGATAAAAAGTTGAAAGCGGGAAACTCTTTTTTTTAGTTTAATTAACAAACTTAAACATCAGTGTTCAATAATTACACAATATGAAAAAAACTACAAACTATGTTCTTTCTGATTTTTCGGCCTGAACTCATAAGAGACGTTTGTTTTTTCTCCACTTTTAAGCAGACATCACTACTGAACCATGACTAAAGGCAGACTTCACTACAAACAAACTTTTTAAGTGCTGAAATGCTTTTTCCAACTCATAAAATGAATCCTACTAATACAGCATGTGGTTAAACCAGCTGCAGCGATACCGTGTTATTCATGGGTTATACTGAGGATGTGAATTAATCAGTCTGGGAGGAAGATTTTGTAAAACACTTGCAATGTTTCCAGATAAAACACTCACTAAATAAATACTTGGTTGATATCTTCAGCTTAAATTTGATAATTATTACATTTAAATCAATTTTTAAAAATTTCTTTGTCAGTTTTGAAACTTTTTCTGAGGAAGAAATTATGAATCGAAATATTTTCTTCAATAATTACCTGTAATTTTAAAATGATAAGAAAGTACAAATTGTCAAAATGAAAATTTGAAGTGTAACTAAAGAGTTTCTCCATCAGACAGATTTCTGCCTGCATTACAGTGAAGTAATGGTCACTGCAATAATATTACATTTCAACTATCAGCCAAAATATTCACGTAAAGCTTGTTTTTATTAAGTAAAAAACTGAATAAATATTCAGTTTGAGTTCATGTAGAAGTTAAAGGTACTTACAGTTAACATCCAGTCTGGTTCCTCCACCGAACGTGTACCACAGTGATACAAACTGATTGAGTCGTCGTACAAAAACCTCTCACTGCAGAGAGACACGGCTCTCTGACTTTGAATACAACAAACTCAACATCAACACTCCATGTTTTTAAAGTAATTAACTATTTCATATTATATTGATCAAACAGGGACACAATTTTCAGAATTAATCACATTTTAACAAATGTTTTTACCTTTATGAAATTTTAATTATTATTCTTTATTTTTCAACTAAACCAAAAACATGACACTCGTAATAAAAATGTATCTGCAGTCATCGAAACCAATCCACATGAAAATGATCACTGACACATTATTAATCAATACTCTGGTAAATGTATTGATCCATTGAGAAACAGCATCGTCAGAGTAATCCAAGTCCCTGCTGGAGTCAGTCAGAGCATTTCCATAGAGAGCCACTTTGCATCAGCAGCACCATGCTCCAGTGCTCTGGGAGAGTTTATAGTCCTGAGAGTTGAACACTGGATGACTGACAGCTGTCCTTCATGACAACAGAAGCCACAGAAATCCTCCTCATCAAAAACATGACTTTGCTCTCCGTCCTCATCTGGACTCTCCTCTGCTGCTGCTTCACAGGTAAAGTCCAGAGAATCAAACTCCTCTCCTCCGTGAACATCCGTCCCTCTGAAATGAAGCAGACGAAACCATGCTTTATGTTTTTGTCTCTGTATCCTCAGAGTCCAGAGGCCAGGTCACAGTGACTCAGCCTGGAGCAGTGAGCTCTGCTCTGGGAGGCTCCGTCTCCATCAGCTGCAAACACAGTCAGTGGGTAACAGTTGCAAGAAACAAAACAAAAGATGTTTTAGCCTGGTACCAACAGAGAGATGGAGAAACTCCTAAACTTTTAATTTACTTGGCTGATCAGCGAACATCAGGGAGTCCAAGTCGTTTTCAGGAAGTGGATCAAAGACAGACTTCACTCTGACCATCAGTGGAGTCCAGGCTGAAGATGCAGCAGTTTACTACTGTCAGGGTGAACACAAGATCAACAGTCAGTATGTGTTCACACAGTGAAAAGCGTCGTACAAAACCTCCCTCAGTCAGACTGAACAGAAACTGAACTGCCTGTTGCAGCTGGAAGCTACTGCAGAGACTGATACAGTTCACTGAGGACACACACACACACACACACACCCACACACACACACAGAGATGATTTATCATGTTCAATTCAATAAAATTGTATTTATATAGCACCAATTCATAACAGAAGTTATCTCATTGCATTTTTCCTATAGAGCAGGTCTAGACCGTACTCTTTATAATATTATTTACAGAGACCCAACAAATCCCACCATGAGCAAGCACTTGGTGACAGTGGCAATGAAAAACTTCCTTTAAGAGGCAGAAACCTCGAGCAGAACAGGATGGGCGGCCATCCGAGAGAGAGAGAGAGAGGAGGAGAGGGAGAGGGCGAGAAGGAGGGAGAGCATACAGTAACACAATGCAAATTCCACCTATATATTTTAAAATAATAATAATGTAATGATACTGGTAATATTAATATTAATAAAGTAATAATAATAGGAATGATAGTGATAGGAATAATGATGATAATAATAAGACTATAGTAATTATTGTAGCAGCTTTGTAGGTGAGGAGAAGGATTTTAAATTCTATTCTGGATTTTCCAGGAGCCAGTGCAGAGAAGCTAATATTGGAGAAATAGGATCTCTTTTCCTAGTTTTTGTCAGTACTGCCGCAGGATTCTGGATCACCTGGAGAGACTTGGATGGATGGATCTCATTTCCTAGTTTTTGTCAGTACGCGTGCAAGTCAGAACTCCTTCGTCGCACTTGACAGCGCAGCATGGATTCTGCTCTGCTGCTCCATGGATGTATTATAAGATCATCCATGAGCCGCTCTGACGCACTTCCGTCACTCTGGATTTGACGTCGTGTGTCACTGTAAGTGACGCAAAACACACTTTGAAATCCACTTTGATCGGCCACAGCGTCCAGACTGAGGCTCATCTGTAGAAATCCGATTGGAATCGCATTTCAAACCACCTCCAAATGTGGCTCGGATCAGTATTCGCAAAATCGCATTTCATTTTTGCTGTCGAGGTTTTCTGAAATCAATCTGGATACAATCTGCCAAAAAACAGATTTGGGCTGGCAGTCTGAACAAGGCCTGAGACTTTCCCACCTGACCCAGTCACCTGACTCCCACCTGCTCACCTGTGTCTCCTTTCTCCAATCACCCTGTCAGTACTAATACCTGGCTCTTCCCCCGTCAGTGCTGTCAGTGTTGCTATGTTGCTTCATGCCTTTGCCTCCCTGCATCTGCAACCTGCAGTCTTTACCTGAACCCTGATCTGTGTCTGCCTGCCTATTTGACTGAACCCCTTTCCTGCCACATTCCTGTTCACCTGTTCCTCAGTTAATTCTTTTCGGACTTGCTTCCCTGCCAGTAAGGTTTTTCATCTCCACTTTTTTCAATAAACTACTGAACTGTCCCTGTGCGCCTCGATTGAGTTTGAGTCCTCCTCCCTCTGCAGCCCGAATTCACCCCCAAGAAAGTTTGAGGTAAAGTGAAACCTTTACAGAGAATATAGAATAATCAGTCTTTTTTTTATATTGTTAGTTCTAAAATGAATAAATAGATAGTTCAAAAGTTAAAATATAGGAATATAATATGATGTTTATATTATATATAATGGAATTCAATGAAATGCTTTGGCCTTTACAGTCACCAGATCTCAACCCAGTTACACCCAGTTTTAAGACAACGCTCTCCACCACCATCTTCATAAGACTAAATGATATAATATAAACTCTCATCTTCAGATCTGTGTAGTGACGTCTGTGACTGTCTCTGATGCTATATGTCCTTTTGTTTGTGTTTCTCTCTACCTGCTGTAGTCAGGTTTGTCTGATCTCAGTCAGATGACCTGATTAATAAAGGTTGTATATATAACTGAGGGAACATCTTGTGGAGGAGGTGTTCATCCCTCCAGTAGAGCTCCACAGACTTGGCAAGGAGCACTGAAGCTGGTCTGGAGGCTCGTGGTGGCCTGACTCCATACTAACACACTTCGTGCTGCCTTTATATGCTGATGACATACTGCTTTTTATTTCAGATGTTTAAAATATTTTTCATACTTATTTAAAAGAGATGATTCGATGATTCGATTAAAGTTTTCCTACCATGTGATTTTGTTCCGAAGGTTTATTATTACAGAAAAATCTGTGACTATAGGAGAATATAGTTTCAGTCATGAAGGCATTCATATCGATTGTGACAAAACATTTTGGCCTTATACTACAACCATCACTGGTTTGGACTAATCAAATAATAGTGACGAGTTTTGTCTGACTGTATAAAGTCTCTTAATATACAGTATGTATGGCTATACATTATGTAATGTTACTCATTCTTTCTAAAGTCATCATGGAGAAATTACAACATCTTTGTGAGCTCAGTTTTTCTCTGGATTTCATACAGTCAGTGTTACCATTTAGAGAAACTCATTCAGCCACTTTGATATAAAAAAATTAAACCAACTGATTTGATGAAAACGTCTTTATTATCTGGAAACACTGAAATAATATTGAAACATTGCAACAAGCTAGTAAATATTGTTATTGAAACATGTCAAATAAAAGAGAGAGACAGTTGCAGAGTGCAGAGTGAGAGCAGTATCAGAGTTAAACCAGTAGCAGAGTCCCAGTGAGTCAGGTCAGGACTGGGGACACTGGTCTCTCCTCAGCGTCTCTGAGAGCGGAGTCTGGGAGCCCTGGGTGGCCTCACAGGTCACAGAGCCCACCTTCCTCCACTGGTCTGCAGGGAGCCTCAGGGTGCTGCTCCAGCTGTAGTGGCCGTCCTTCTCCAGCACCCCGGGGCTCCTGCTCTCCTCCCAGCTGCTGCTGCTGCTGCTGCTGCCGTCCACCTTCCAGGCCAGACTCCAGTCTGAGGAAGCCCTTGTTGGCCAGGCACATGAGCGTGGCCTTCCCTGCTGCAGCTCCTCGCTGGAGGGGGGCAGCACCGTCAGGGTGGGGACGACTCGACCCACTGGAGGAGGAGACAGAGAGACAATATGAAAAAAGTTCATAAAAAGAGGAAATAAACTCCACCCTGTTAGTTGCAGCAGAGGAGGCTGCTGGTTCAGGTAGTCTTCCTCAGACTGGATGAAACTGATCTTCTGTTTCACTTCCTCTCTGAGCTCAGTAACCATGGCAACAGACAGGCATCACTGCTGAACCATGGCAACAGACATGTTTCAGTACTAAAGATAAAAAGTTGAAAGCGGAAAACTTAAACATCAGTGTTCAATAATTACACAATATGAAAAAAACTACAAACTATGTTCCTTCTGATTTTTCGGCCTGAACTCATAAGAGAAGTTTGTTTTTTCTCCACTTTTAAGCAGACATCACTACTGAACCATGACTAAAGACAGACTTCACTACTAACAAAGTTTTTAAGTGCTGAAATGCTTTTTCCAACTCATAAAATGAATCCTACTAATACAGCATGTGGTTAAACCAGCTGCAGTGATACCGTGATATTCATGGGTTATACTGAGGATGTGAATTAATCAGTCTGAAAGAATAATTTTGTAAAACATCTTTCCAGATAAAACACTCACTAAATAAATACTTCGTTGATATCTTCAGCTTCAATTTGATAATTATTACATTTAAATCAACACATTTTCTTTCAGTCAGTTTTGAAACTTTTTCTGAGGACAAAATTATGAATCAAAATATTTTCTTCAATAACTACCTGTACTTTTTAATATGATAAGAAAGTACAAACTGTCAAAATGAAAATGTGAAGTGTAACTAAAGAGTTTCTCCATCAGACAGAATTCTGCCTGTATTACAGTGAAGTAATGGTCACTGCAATAATATTACATTTCAACTATCAGCCAAAATCTTCAATTAATGCTTGTTTTTATTATGTAAAAAACTGAATAAATATTAAATTTGAGTTCATGTAGAAGTTAAAGGTACTTACAGTTAACATCCAGTCTGGTCTGGCAGAAAATGTATCTGCAGTCATCAAAACCAATCCACATAAAAATGATCACTGACACATTATTAATCAATACTCTGGTAAATGTATTGATCCATTGAGAAACAGCATCGTCAGAGTAATCCAAGTCCCTGCTGGAGTCAGTCAGAGCATTTCCATAGAGAGCCACTTTGCATCAGCAGCACCATGCTCCAGTGCTCTGGGAGAGTTTATAGTCCTGAGAGTTGAACACTGGATGACTGACAGCTGTCCTTCATGACAACAGAAGCCACAGAAATCCTCCTCATCAAAAACATGACTTTGCTCTCCGTCCTCATCTGGACTCTCCTCTGCTGCTGCTTCACAGGTAAAGTCCAGAGAATCAAACTCCTCTCCTCTATGAACCTCCGTCCCTCTGAAATGAAGCCGACGAAACCACAACGCTGCTTTATGTTTTTGTCTCTGTATCCTCAGAGTCCAGAGGCCAGGTCACAGTGACTCAGCCTGGAGCAGTGAGCTCTGCTCTGGGAGGCTCCGTCTCCATCAGCTGTAGGGTCAACCCAAAAGTTTATGTAGGGTCTTCCAGCGGCAAACACTATTTGCACTGGTACCAACAGAAAGATGGAGAAACTCCTAAACTTCTAATTTCCAGGGCTGATGAGCTGCAGTCTGGAGTTCCAGGTCGTTTTACAGGCAGTGGATCAAACACTGACTTCACTCTGACCATCAGTGGAGTCCAGGCTGAAGATGCAGCAGTTTACTACTGTCAGAGTTATCATTATATCAACAGTCAGTGTGTTCACACAGTGAAAAAGCGTCGTACAAAAACCTCCCTCAGTCAGACTGAACAGAAACTGAACTGCCTGCTGCAGCTGGAAGCTACTGCAGAGACTGATACAGTTCACGGAGGACACACTCACACACACACACACACACACACACACACACACACACACACACACACACACACACACACACCAGTTTTCCTCCTGAAGTTCAAACAGTCCTCATCAACAACCTGAAAGTTTCCTCAAATGAAGAAAACAGTTCCAGTGATGAAGCCCAATCAGACCATTAAAACCACAACAACAGCAGAGTCAGCTCCACTGATGTAGAGACACAAACCAGATTCACAACATGTGAAACATCAACGTCACATCACACTGAAATCTCAGGACACTGAAGCTCCATATCTGCAATGCAACAAATGTTTTCTGTGGCAGAAACACTGACGCTTCATAAACATAATGTATTCTGTGCCACAATCCATACAGTACATGTCACTGAACAAACTGATTGTGTACCAAACGCCTCATATGTCCCCTCACACTTCATACTTATAATCCCATCGTAACGGCTGTCTGTGAATAGAACAGTGTTTAGTTTCAACTAAAGACCTGAGACCTGGATATTCCTCCAAGATTAGATCTTTTTAAGTCTGTGGAGATTGTTTTAATGGCATTCCAGGTGTTCACATTTGAATTCACTGCCACACCGACAGATTCAGTATGTGCCTGTCTGTACACAACTCCCCTTCAAGATTAAATTTTTTCCACTTTAAATTGTAACAACTGCTTTAAAAGTTGTTTGTGCATTTACCACATGAGGCCTCAGTGGTTATGTCCCAACCCCCGGCTCTCAGTCCCTCAGTTCAGCCATTCCCACTTCCCCAGGCCCCTGCATTTCTATGGCTTTGTTCAGACTGCAGGCAAATCAGATTTGTTTCTCAAATCAGATCTTTAAGACAGACTGTCCGCACGGTTACTTTTAAGTGATCAGATAGGATTTGTGTGTCCAGACATCACCAACCTCTCTGCATGGGTTGCTGTGGTAACAGCGAGGAAGAAACCTGAGAAATGGAGATCCATCATCTCGCCCTCCAAACAATCATGCTGTCAAGTCAGAACTCCTTCATCACACTTGACAGCGCACAGCATGGATTCTGCTCTGCTGCTCCATGGTTGTATTATAAGATCATCCATGAGCGCTCTGGCGTTGTCCTCTGGTTCGTGTGAGTCACAGTAAGTGGAAAATCTTTGAAATCCACTTTGATCGGCCACAGCGTGGACTGAGACTCATCTGTAGAAATCCGATTGGAATCGCATTTCAAACCACCTCCAAATGTGGCTCGGATCAGCATTCGCAAAATCGCATTTCATGTGTTTTTTTGCTGTCCAGACTTTCTGAAATCAATCTGGATACAATCTGCCAAAAAACAGATTTGGGCTGGCAGTCTGAACAAGGCCTCAGACTTTCCCACAGTCAACTCACCTGCTCATGTGTCTCCTTTCTCCAATCACCCTGTCAGTACTAATACCTGGTTGTCAGTGCTGTCAGTGTTGCTATGTTGCTTCATGCCTTTGCCTCCCTGCATCTGCAACCTGCAACCTGCAGTCTTTACCTGAACCCTGATCTGTGCCTGCCTGCCTATTTGCCTGAACCCCTTTCCTGCCACATTCCTGTTCACCTGTTCCTCAGTTAATTCTGTTCGGACTTGCTACCCTGCCAGTAAGGTTTTTCATCTCCCCTTTTTTCAATAAACTACTGAACTGTCTCTGTGCGCCTCAATTGAGTTTGAGTCCTCCTCCCTCTGCAGCCCGAATTCACCCCAAGAAAGTTTGAGGTAAAGTGAAACCTTTACAGAGAATACATAGCATTAAAAAAATGTAAAAGTCAGAGTGAAACCTTTGAAATTTAGATTTAAAAAATGTAATTGAAATGTTTGAAATAACAGGGACCAATGACAATGATGATAATGATTAATGTGCTGTGTAAAGACATGTGCCACTTACTGCTGTACATACTGTAATGTACATATAACATTTGATATGCTGTGAGAAATTGTAAATATGTTTTTCAAAGCTCAGAAGCCTTGAAAGTCTTAAAGTATAAGTTTAGTTTTCATTTAGTTTTTTCACAACATATGTGCATGTGAAGTGAATCAAGAAAAAGGCTCCTGCTCACTGATTTAATGCTCTAACAGAGTTTATTGTGTGCAGCTACGACATTTGGACATTATGTCTTCATCAGGTAATACTCAGCATGTGACCAAGAAGGTCCATATATAAACTCCACCTCATACAACAAAACTATCAATTACGTCAGCATGTCTACATCAAATTATTTACAATATATAAAACATAAAACCCTGAGGTATCACTTCGTGTCAGTTAATATGGATGCAACCCAATGAGTGAACACAGAGAACCAATGTAACGTGAAAGTAGTTGGTAGAGTTCTTTCATTTTCTGATACAACTATAGACACTTTGTAAGTCAGCTGTCCCAGCACTGAGGAGGAAACACCATGATATGTTGAGGACAGCTACAGTTCACTGACTCTGTGTGTTTGCATATCTGTCCTGCCTCTCTGCTCCCAGCCGTTAAGAGGCCAGTGTTGATCAGTGGCTGTCCAGGCCTTTCAGAGCCACTGACACGCCGGCAGCACAATGATGATGTCACTGATTCCACTGCTGGCCACCCTGGGGCTCCTTGTTCAGGGTGAGACTCTCTTCTGAAAACTTTGCTTCAGGATGCAACCAGGTTCACCACAATGATGTTCTGCTGTGATGGAGAAACACTGAGACGAGCAGCATTTACCTTCTTCCATCTATTCTCCATGTTAAAGAAATGAGACTCTTCTGTTTGGATGCTGATCATCTTTCTCCAAGCTGGATTTGTCTCAATAACCCTTCTCCTCTTTTTCATGTTTTCCAGGTTCATCAGGACAAATCATCCTGACTCAGTCTCCTGGATCTCAGTCTGTTGTTCCAGGACAGACTGTCTCTCTCAGATGTAAAACCAGTTCAAGTGTTGGTAGCTACCTCCACTGGTACCTTCAGAAACCTGGAGAAGCTCCTAAACTCCTGATTTATTATGCTACAAACCTTCAGTCTGGAGTTCCAGGTCGTTTTAGTGGAAGTGGATCTGGGACTGACTTCACTCTGACCATCAGTGGAGTCCAGGCTGAAGATTCAGGAGTTTACTACTGTCAGCAGAGTATTTTATTATTACTGACTAACAGTGTTTGAGACATTATCACACTGTTACAGTTTACTCAAACACTGTTTTACAGCAAAGTTTCAATCAGGAAAAAATGGTTCAACAAGGAACTGTAACACAAAACTCTGAATCATTTGTTCTGGAGAAAATGTTTAATCTTTGACTGATTTGTTGAGGCGACCTCTTTTCATGTTTTCCAGGTTCATCAGGACAAATCATCCTGACTCAGTCTCCTGGATCTCAGTCTGTTGTTCCAGGACAGACTGTCTCTCTCAGATGTAAAACCAGTTCAAGTGTTAGTAGCTACCTCCACTGGTACCTTCAGAAACCTGGAGAAGCTCCTAAACTCCTGATTTATTAGCTACAAACCGTCCGTCTGGAGTTCCAGGTCGTTTTAGTGGAAGTGGATCTGGGACTGACTTCACTCTGACCATCAGTGGAGTTCAGGCTGAAGATTCAGGAGTTTACTACTGTCAGCAGAGTATTTTATTATTACTGACTAACAGTGTTTGAGACATTACCACACTGTTACAGTTTACTCAAACACTGTTTTACAGCAAAGTTTCAATCAGGAAAAAATGGTTCAACAAGGAACTGTAACACAAAACTCTGAATCATTTGTTCTGGAGAAAATGTTTAATCTTTGACTGATTTGTTGAGGCGACCTCTTTTCATGTTTTCCAGGTTCATCAGGACAAATCGTCCTGACTCAGTCTCCTGGATCTCAGTCTGTTGTTCCAGGACAGACTGTCTCTCTCAGATGTAAAACCAGTACAAGTGTTTATAGCTACCTCCACTGGTACCTTCAGAAACCTGGAGAAGCTCCTAAACTCCTGATTTATCGAGCTACAGCCCGTCCGTCTGGAGTTCCAGGTCGTTTTAGTGGAAGTGGATCTGGGACTGACTTCACTCTGACCATCAGTGGAGTTCAGGCTGAAGATTCAGGAGTTTACTACTGTCAGCAGAGTTACAGCTTCCCGTTCACACAGTGATACAACGTCGTACAAAAACCTCCCTCAGCTGGAGAGGAACTGATCTGACTCAACAGCTGCACTGAAACTAAAACATTAGAAGCTTCTCTGAAAGAAAACTCATGATTGTGTTAAAAAGTTATATTTTTATTTTGGAAATATTTTCATAGAATTCAGCAGAGTAGCAGCTTCCCGTTCACACAGTGATACAACGTCGTACAAAAACCTCCCTCAGCTGGAGAGGAACTGATCTGACTCAACAGCTGCACTGAAACTAAAACATTAGAAGCTTCTCTGAAAAAAAACTCATGATTGTGTTAAAAAGTTATATTTTTATTTTGGAAATATTTTTCATACAATTCAGCAGAGTATTTTATTATTACTGACTAACAGTGTTTGAGACATTATCACACGGTTACAGTTTAATCAAACACTGTTTTACAGTAAAGTTTCAATCAAGGAATTGTAACACAAAACTCTGAATCATTTGTTCTGGAGAAAATGTTTAATCTTTGACCGATTTGTTGAGGCGACCTCTTTTCATGTTTTCCAGGTTCATCAGGACAAATCATCCTGACTCAGTCTCCTGGATCTCAGTCTGTTGTTCCAGGACAGACTGTCTCTCTCAGATGTAAAACCAGTTCAAGTGTTAGTAGCTACCTCCACTGGTACCTTCAGAAACCTGGAGAAGCTCCTAAACTCCTGATTTATTAGCTACAAACCGTCCGTCTGGAGTTCCAGGTCGTTTTAGTGGAAGTGGATCTGGGACTGACTTCACTCTGACCATCAGTGGAGTTCAGGCTGAAGATTCAGGAGTTTACTACTGTCAGCAGAGTATTTTATTATTACTGACTAACAGTGTTTGAGACATTATCACACTGTTACAGTTTACTCAAACACTGTTTTACAGCAAAGTTTCAATCAGGAAAAAATGGTTCAACAAGGAACTGTAACACAAAACTCTGAATCATTTGTTCTGGAGAAAATGTTTAATCTTTGACTGATTTGTTGAGGCGACCTCTTTTCATGTTTTCCAGGTTCATCAGGACAAATCATCCTGACTCAGTCTCCTGGATCTCAGTCTGTTGTTCCAGGACAGACTGTCTCTCTCAGATGTAAAACCAGTTCAAGTGTTAGTAGCTACCTCCACTGGTACCTTCAGAAACCTGGAGAAGCTCCTAAACTCCTGATTTATTAGCTACAAACCGTCCGTCTGGAGTTCCAGGTCGTTTTAGTGGAAGTGGATCTGGGACTGACTTCACTCTGACCATCAGTGGAGTTCAGGCTGAAGATTCAGGAGTTTACTACTGTCAGCAGAGTATTTTATTATTACTGACTAACAGTGTTTGAGACATTATCACACTGTTACAGTTTACTCAAACACTGTTTTACAGCAAAGTTTCAATCAGGTAATACTCAGCATGAAAGAATCATATATAAACTCCACCTCTTACAAATAATTGTCAGCATGTCATCTTACAATATATAAAACATAAATGAGGTATCATGTCTTAATATTAATGATGACAAACCAATGAAAGTTTAGAGTTCTTTCATACAACATAGACACTTTGTAAGTCAGCTGTCCCAGGAGGAAACACCATGATATGTTGAGGACAGCTACAGTTCACTGACTCTGTGTGTTTGCATATCTGTCCTGCCTCTCTGCTCCCAGCCGTTAAGAGGCCAGTGTTGATCAGTGGCTGTCCAGGCCTTTCAGAGCCACTGACTCAGCACAATGATGATGTCACTGATTCCACTGCTGGCCACCCTGGGGCTCCTTGTTCAGGGTGAGACTCTCTTCTGAAAACTTTGCTTCAGGATGCAACCAGGTTCACCACAATGATGTTCTGCTGTGATGGAGAAACACTGACAGCAGCATTTACCTTCTTCCATCTATTCTCCATGTTAAAGAAATGAGACTCTTCTGTTTGGATGTTGATCATCTTTCTCCAAGCTGGATTTGTCTCAATAACCCTTCTCCTCTTTTTCATGTTTTCCAGGTTCATCAGGACAAATCATCCTGACTCAGTCTCCTGGATCTCAGTCTGTTGTTCCAGGACAGACTGTCTCTCAGATGTAAAACCAGTTCAAGTTTATAGCAACCTCCACTGGTACCTTCAGAAACCTGGAAGCTCCTAAACTCCTGATTTATGATGCTACAGACCGTCCGTCTGGAGTTCCAGGTCGTTTAGTGGAAGTGGATCTGGGACTGACTTCACTCTGACCATCAGTGGAGTTCAGGCTGAAGATTCAGGAGTTTACTGTCAGCAGGTCAGCTTCCGTTCACACAGTGATACAACGTCGTACAAAAACCTCCCTCAGCTGGAGAGGAACTGATCTGACTCAACAGCTGCACTGAAACTAAAACATTAGAAGCTTCTCTGAAAGAAAACTCATGATTGTTTAAAAGTTATATTTTTATTTTGGAAACATTTTGTATACAATTCAGCATTTTATTATTACTGACTAACAGTGTTTGAGACATTACCACACTGTTACAGTTTACTCAAACACAGTTTTAAGTTTCAATCAGGAAAAAATGGTTCAACAAGGAACTGTAACACAAAACTCTGAATAATTGTGGAAAATGTTTAATCTTGATATTTGTTAGGACCTCTTTTTCAGATTCACTGAGAATACTGAATTAGTCAAGAAGAAACAGAATTTAACAGCAGAGAATTCAACTGGATAAATAGGTTAATTGTTTAACACATTTAAGAATACATGCAAACAACTAAAGCAACACTTTAAAACATTAATGTTCTCTTTAGACCCAAAAACATTTAATATGATGAAGCAGAGATACACTCAGTGTCCACTTTTTTAGGTACACCTGTATAGCCTAATGCAATCCAATAGAAGCTTTCTACCATAAAGTCAACTTCAGTTTCAAGTCATTTATTGTCATATACATATAAGTTACAAATTGGCAATTATCTTTTTATATTGTTAGTTCTAAAATAAATAAATAGTGCAGAAGTTAAAATATAGGAATATAATAGTTATATTTACATAATATAACATGATAAATAATACAGTTTGAGATCAAATGAATAATAATAAAATGATTTTAGACAGATCACTCATACATGATGTGAAAATGTTTACTTTGATTTCTCAGTTTGACTAAAGTTTCAGATCATCAAACAAATTGAAATATTAGTCAAAGATAACACAAGTAAACACAAAATGCAGTTTTAAATGAAGGTTATTATTATTATTATTGAAACAAATCAAATCAGTTTTGTAAAAATATTCAATAAACAATAACTGGTCTCCACCATCAGATCATTTGATTCAACATGCTGTGTAGGAATTTTAAATATAATCAGAATTGTTGTAATTCAGACAACTATTTTAAAAACTGTTTTAATCATCAGCATCTCAATAGGATTCAGGTCAGACTTTGATAAAGTAAAACTTCATGTTCTTCAAACAGTACTTTTCTGGTGTGTTTTGGATCATTCTCCTGCTGCAGAACCAAGTTAGCCCAGCTCAAGGTCACAACAGATGGCTGATTTGTCCTTCAGGAGTTTTTCAGCAGAATATATTCCATCACAGCAAGTCTTCCAGGTCCTGAAGCATCAAAAAGCCCCAGAATCCCACTACCACCACCATATTTTACTGTTGGTATGTCTTTTCCAGTGCTGTGTTTTACGCCAGATGTAATGGGACACATACCTAAAGTTCAACTTTTGTCTGTCAATACAGTGTTTTAAAACTTCATCATAAGATGTTTTCAATAATGAATATGTATTTTAGCAGTGTTTGTTTTTCTCTCATGCAATTTTCACTCTTTCAGGTAGTCATGAACACTGACCTTAACTTTAATGTACCTGCAGTTCTTTTAAATGTTTTCTTTTGTGACCTCTTCTTTTGCTGTCTTTGTTTTGGTTCCTCCTGGAATACCACTGTTTCATTTTTATAATATTCATGTGGATCAGTCAACTTTAGATATGGCTTAACCTTTTATGCATCTCAGCATATTCTGTTTGTTCTGAAGACTCTGCATTATGTCTAGCTTTTGAAGATCTTTTGGTCTACTTCACTTTGTCAAGCATATTTAAATTTTCTTGATTAAACATCATAATCACTTTCAAATTCTTATAAACAGTTAAGTTATGTCTTAATAACAATACATTTCTAAACATGTATTTTTTTTGTTTTCAATAATAATTCATTTAAAATGATAAACAGACTTTGACTAGTTTATTTGTTTGATGATCTGAAATATTTAAGTGTGACAAACATGCAAAAAAAAGAAATCAGGAAGCGGGCAAACACTTTTTCACACCACTGTACATATATTCTGTGATGGTTACACATATATTAATATATACAGGAAAAGCTGAATGAAGAGTGGAGAAACATATCAAAAGCAGATGGTGTGACCAGGCTCACTGAAGTTTGGTGAGGATGAAAATGATGTGAATAACATGCTGGCCTTTACAGTCACCAGATCTCAACCCAGTTTCACACCTGTGGAAGGTTTTTGACCAGCTGTATAACGCTCTCCACCACCATGACCAATGATATAATATAAACTTTCATCTTCAGATCTGTGTAGTGACATCTGTGACTGTCTCTGATGCTGTATATCCTTTAGTTTGTGTTTCTCTCCACATGACTGGTCTTCTTTCAGTCTGACCATTATTTGAGAGCATCTTGTGAGGGTGTTCATCCTCAGTGAGCTCCACGACAAAGAAGCTGTTCTGAGACTTGTGTGCCTGACTCCATCACTTCATGCTGCCTTTTCCTGTCAGTTGTGCATATATGAAATTTATAAAGTCATGACATAAACACATAAGCATGTGTGTTTATGTAACACAGTCTTAATTTCAGTTGTCATTTTTACAATTGACTTATCAACTCTTGATTCTGAAAACAGTGTCAGATGACTAGATGAATGTAGAACATTATGAAATGACAACTTATCTTTATATATATATATATTTACTGTGTGTGTGTGTGTATATATATATATATATATATATATATATACACACATACATACTGTGATGTATGCAGGTATAAACGGTAGTAATAAATATTATGTTATACATTAATAATAGTAGTATAGTAATACTCAATACTTTTATGATGCCTCTACTGTTCAGTTTGTTGACACTGTCAAAGAGATTTCAATTAAATTATTTTAGCATTGAATAGTTAGTGATGGTTTTGCACTGACAGCATTATATTCAGATGTGTTTCTAATGTTTTGTCCTCATATATGTAAATAATGAAATGTAAAACTCAAAATTTTGTCCAGTACAACACCACCTTTATATGACCTGTATTGAACATTGTGAATTTACATTTGTAACCATCAGAAAACAAAATTAATTTAAACATGACATAGTAAAAAAAAAAGAGAGTTATGACAGATGTTATGGATGTTCAGTGATTTGCAATAGATTGTGACCACTGACTGTATATTTATTTCCCTTTATGTTTGACTTCCAAGCTACTGAATGTCAGCTTCCCAACAGCTGCATCCTAAACAGCCTCATACCAAACCTGGAAAGCAATATGGCCACTTTCTCAAAATGAATGCTTCAGAGTTTTAGCTAGAATATTATGATTTACTGACAAAATGTATTCCAGCAAACAAATGTATTTTATTTTTGTAACCCTAAATTATTTATGTAATATGTAAATCCATTAAAAATTAAATTCTTTCCTTTTGTCATCTCTTTTATTTGTCTTTGCGGTTGAACTCTTCAGCAGAAGCCGTATGCAAATATTTCCAGGGTTAAATAAGATCACACTCTTTTGTGTCTCTTTTATTTGTCTTTGCGGTTGAACTCTTCAGCAGAAGCCGTATGCAAATATTTCCAGGGTTAAATAAGATCACACTCTTTTTGTGTCTTTCTATGCTGATAATATACTGCTTTTTATTTCAGATGTTTAAAATATTTCTCATACTTACTTTATTTAAGGATAATTCATGTTCTTTGGATACACTCAAAACAATGACAATATTATAGTGCTTACCATTAAAACAATTCAGTAATAAGAGATGATTTGATGAGTGTTCATTAAAGCGTTCCTACCACAAGATTTAGTTCCAAGGTTTATTATTACAGACAAATCTGTAATGACTATAGCAGAAAATAGTTTCAGTCAACAAGGCATTCAAATCTTTATGATAAAAAAGTGGCCTTATACCACGACCATCACTGGTTTGGACTAATCAAATAATAGTGACGAGTTTTGTTTGACTGTATAAAGTCTTTTAATATAAAGTATGTATGGATATAAATTATGTAATGTTACTCATTCTTTCTAAAGTCATCATGGAGAAATTACAACATTTTGTGAGCTCAGTTTTTCTCTGGATTTCATACAGTCAGTGTTACCATTTAATGAAACTCATTCAGTCACTTTGATTTAAAAAAAATTAAACCAACTGATTTGATGAAAACGTCTTTATTATCTGGAAACACTGAAATAATATTGAAACATTGCAACAAGCTAGTAAATATTATTATTGAAACATGTCAAATAAAAGAGAGAGACAGTTGCAGAGTGCAGAGTGAGAGCAGTATCAGAGTTAAACCAGTAAGTCAGGTCAGGACTGGGGACACTGGTCTCTCCTCAGCGTCTCTGAGAGCGGAGTCTGGGAGCCCTGGGTGGCCTCACAGGTCACAGAGCCCACCTTCCTCCACTGGTCTGCAGGGAGCCTCAGGGTGCTGCTCCAGCTGTAGTGGCCGTCCTTCTCCAGCACCCCGGGGCTCCTGCTCTCCTCCCAGCTGCTGCTGCTGCTGCTGCCGTCCACCTTCCAGGCCAGACTCCAGTCTGAGGGGAAGCCCTTGTTGGCCAGGCACATGAGCGTGGCCTTCCCCTGCTGCAGCTCCTCGCTGGAGGGGGGCAGCACCGTCAGGGTGGGGACGACTCGACCCACTGGAGGAGGAGACAGAGAGACAATATGAAGAAAGTTCATACAAAGAGGAAATGAACTCCACCCTGTTGGTTGCAGCAGAGGAGGCTGCTGGTTCAGGTGGTCTTCCTCAGATTGGATGAAACTGGTCTTCAGTGTTTCACTTCCCTCTCTGAGCTCAGTAACCATAGCAACAGACAGGCATCACTGCTGAACCATGGCAACAGACATGTTTCAGTACTAAAGATAAAAAGTTGAAAGCAAAACTTTTTTAGTTTAATTAACAAACTTAACATCAGTGTTCAATAATTACACAATATGAAAAAAACTACAAACTATGTTCTTTCTGATTTTTTGAAGCAGACATCACTACTGAACCATGACTAAAGGCAGACTTCACTACTAACAAAGTTTTTAAGTGCTGAAATGCTTTTTCCAACTCATAAAATGAATCCTACTAATACAGCATGTGGTTAAACCAGCTGCAGTGATACCGTGTTATTCATGGGTTATACTGAGGATGTGAATTAATCAGTCTGGGAGGAAGATTTTGTAAAACACTTGCAATGTTTCCAGATAAAACACTCACTAAATAAATACTTGGTTGATATCTTCAGCTTAAATTTGATAATCATTACATTTAAATCAATTAAAAATTTCTTTGTCAGTTTTGAAACTTTTTCTGAGGACAAAATTATGAATCAAATATTGTCTTCAATAACTACCTGTACTTTTAAAATGATAAGAAAGTACAAACTGTCAAAATGAAAATTTGAAGTGTAACTAAAGAGTTTCTCCATCAGACAGAATTCTGCCTGTATTACAGTGAAGTAATGGTCACTGCAATAATATTACATTTCAACTATCAGCCAAAATCTTCAATTAAAGCTTGTTTTTATTAAGTAAAAAACTGAATAAATATTCAATTTGAGTTCATGTAGAAGTTAAAGGTACTTACAGTTAACATCCAGTCTGGTTCCTCCACCGAAAGTCCACCACAGTGATACAAACTGATTGAGTCGTCGTACAAAAACCTCTCACTGCAGAGAGACACGGCTCTCTGACTTTGAACACAACAAACTCAACATAAACACTTCCTGTTTTTAAAATAATTAACTATTTCATATTATATTGATCAAACAGGGACACAATTTTCAGAATTAATCACATTTTAATATGTTTTTTCCTTTATGTAAATGTGAAATTTTAATTATTCTAACATTAAATTAAACCAAAAAAAGACACTCTTCAAGAAAATGTATCTGCAGTCATCAAAACCAATCCACATGAAAATGATCACTGACACATTATTAATCAATACTCTGGTAAATGTATTGATCCATTGAGAAACAGCATCGTCAGAGTAATCCAAGTCCCTGCTGGAGTCAGTCAGAGCATTTCCATAGAGAGCCACTTTGCATCAGCAGCACCATGCTCCAGTGCTCTGGGAGAGTTTATAGTCCTGAGAGTTGAACACTGGATGACTGACAGCTGTCCTTCATGACAACAGAAGCCACAGAAATCCTCCTCATCAAAAACATGACTTTGCTCTCCGTCCTCATCTGGACTCTCCTCTGCTTCACTCAGGGTGAGGAAAATCATTTTTCTGTGATGTGAAAATCATTTGGAGTGTAGCTGAGTTTCACCTCACCGTCTCATGTCCCGTGTTTCTTCTCTCTCCTCAGGGTCTGTTGGACAAAATGTTGTCTTGACTCAGCCAGCAGCCAAAACAGTGCAGCTGGGTCAAAGTGTCTCTATTGACTGTAAGGCCAGTCCAAAAGTTGCTCACTACACTGGTTCACAATACTACCTGGCCTGGTACCAACAGAAACTGAGAAGCTTTAAACTGATTCATACAGATATTCTGGAATCTCCTCCAGATTCAGTGGAAGTGGAGCAGGGAATGGAGTTGACTTCACTCTGACCATCAGTGGAGTCCAGGCTGAAGATGCAGCAGTTTACTACTGTCAGAGTTATCATGCTATCAACAGTCAGTGTGTTCACACAGTGAAAAAGCGTCGTACAAAAACCTCCCTCAGTCAGACTGAACAGAAACTGAACTGCCTGCTGCAGCTGGAAGCTACTGCAGAGACTGATACAGTTCACTGAGGACACACACACACACGTTTGTTTCACTGACCACGTGGGGGACAGTCACTGACATAATGCTTTCCCTAGCCCCTTACCCTAACCATAACCTAATTGTAACCTGTACCCTAAAACCAAGTCTTAACCCTCAAAAAGCCGTCTCCACCCACGGGGACCTCAATTTCTGTCCCCACAGTGACCCCATGGGTTAGTATGTATTCATGTTAAAGTCCCCACTGGGATATAAAAACAAGAAACACACACATACCAGTTTTCCTCCTGAAGTTCAAACAGTCCACCTTAACAACCTGAAGAGACACAAACCAAATTCACAACATATGAAACATCAACGTCCACACATCACACTGAAATCTCAGGACACTGAAGCTCCATATCTGCAATGCAACAAATGTTTTCTGGGGCAGAAACACTGACGCTTCATAAACATAATGTATTCTGTGCCACAATCCATACAGTACATGTCACTGAACAAACTGATTGATGAAAGGCAGAAAATTAAATTTAGGTTTGGACACATACAGTAGGTGTCTTCTCAGGTCCAGAATGTTGGACCCAATCTGCATCAAACCTGTGGCAGCATGGTGGCTCAGTGGTTAGTGCTGTCACTGTCAATGTCACAGAAGGTCCTGGGTTGGGTTCCCGTGCAGGGCAGGGCCTTTCTCTGTGGAGTTTGCATGTTCTCCCCATGATTGCGTGGGTTTCCTCTGGGTGCTCCAGTTTCCCCCACCATCAAACCATGTACGTATGTTCGGTATAATCTCCTTAGAACTGGAGTACGTTTCCCGGTGCTGCACAGTGGCCGCACACTGCTCATAATACTTAGGATAGGTAAAATGCAGAGAAGGAATTTCACTAAGTGTTGTATGATTGTGTATGGCAGTAATTCCCAACCAGGGGTACTTGCAGTGTTGTGCATGAATGCGTTCATTGAACGTGCTCACGCACTGTGCTTTATGGCACCCAGCATGCCGGTGATTAGGGTCACAGAATCTGATGGGTCATAGAGTTTTGGAACAACACATCGAGCTGAAGCATCTGACCAGTCTTGGGAAATATCTGCGAGTGAATGATGAGCACAAGAAATCATTAACGAAGTGTAAGACCACGAGCCAACAGCCCATGTCAAACTCAGCATTTTGTAAAGGAATAAAAGGGAAGAAATTAATGTGAACTGGTTCATTTTCTGGTTCAAAATTCAAAATTGTGAACTATGAATGTGAACTAGTTCATTTTAATATGTGTGAACTGAGCTTTGAGCGAGCTCTTATGAAGTGTGACCTTGCACAACACTGGGTACTTGTACCCCAGGGGGTACTTCTGCAGTTACCAGGGGTACTTCTGCAGTTACCAGGGGGTACGTGGAAAGACTGCGAAGTAGCTCAACTAATTTGAAAAAACAGAGAGTAAGAGTAAGACAGTAAGAGTGCGTGAAAACTAGTTAGCAAGCGAGCACAGAAGTCTAAACACGCAGCTGAAAGTAATGGATAAACGGTTGGAACATCCAGCTTCACTCTAAGTGGTAGAATGATGGCCGACCAAACCAACCTTAACAGTGACACTTCAATTGTATGAATTTTTTTAAATAATATCCACTTATATATAATCAATAGTGTTATACATTTGGATCATGATAGGTGGGAATCGATGAAGTGGTACGTGAGTTCAACTGACAGAGCTGTGGGGGGACCTTAGAACAAAAAGGTTGGAAACCACTTGTGTATGTGACCATAAACCTGATGTGATTTGACCTACCTGAACTTGACATGCATAAATTACTGCCTGAAAAAGAGAGATCCGATATGATGGGGGCCCGAGCACAGCCAGACCGACCCAAATAGTCGAATGATTGCATATGGTGGGATTTGTTGGGTCTCTGTAATTAATATTATAAAGAATACGGTCTAGACCTGCTCTATAGGAAAAGCGCAATGAGATAACTTCTTTTATGAATAGGCGCTATATAAATAATATTGAATTTAATTGAAATGAATAGACCCTAATAGAGAGATAACACCAGCATGAGCTATCAATTAACAAGCAGCCGTGGTCAAAAAGAGCAGCAATACTTTAGACTAATAATAATGTCCTGAGTCAGAGAAACTCATTTCTAAAATATTATATTTTTATATGCTTCAAAGACTAATTTATATAAATAATAAAAATCCTGTTTTCACCTCCTGGACCAGCAGATAGACAAAGGATACGTTTCTGTACCAAACCAAATCAAAGTAATAGTGATTAATAGTAAATTTTTAAATAAAGGTTATTGTTTTCCTAGAATACTTTGTCCTGCTGTGATTATGACGAACTGCACAGCTGTTTATCATCTACAAATAAATAATTCCATGTCTCCTACTATTAACCAACCACAGCATAGAAAGTCTTAACAGCAGAGGACCCAGGATGGAACCTGGGGGGACGCCAACATTATAATTGAACGTAGCTGATGAATGTTGACCAAGTGAGACAACATCATGTCTGCCTGACAGATAAGGACTGAACCAGTTTAACACTGTGACACAGAAGTCAACATGTCTCTGCAGTAGATGTAGATGTTTACTGTAACTTATTCTACTAATGACAGCAATTAAAATCTAAATATATATTTGATATTGTCTTAGAATCTACATTTAATCTCACATCTTTTACAACATTAATAATGTTTGGTCCAGTGTTGTGGTGAGTAAAAAAGGTCAAATTAACTTTCTGTAAAATTTGGTAAGTTGCTTAAAAACTACTTTTCAGTTTCAATTACCTGAATGTGCACCTTCACTGTAGATTCTGTATGATTTGTAATGTAGCGTGTGTCAGCTGCCTTGGCCTATTTATGTTGTCTGTATTCTCTTTATTGACCTAATGCTGTTTTCATGCTGCCCTCTTGGCCAGATCTCTCATGAAAAACAGTTTATCACAATAAGACTTTCGCATGATTTAATAAATGTTTAAGGAAAGATTTTCTTGACTTAAAAAGCTGAATTTGTAAATACTACACAGCATCCTGAGTTTCTGTTAATCAACATGAGGATGATTCAAACAGCCAGCTGTCCCAGCACTGAGGAGGAAACACCATGATATGTTGAGGACAGCTACAGTTCACTGACTCTGTGTGTTTGCATATCTGTCCTGCCTCTCTGCTCCCAGCCGTTAAGAGGCCAGTGTTGATCAGTGGCTGTCCAGGCCTTTCAGAGCCACTGACACGCCGGCAGCACAATGATGATGTCACTGATTCCACTGCTGGCCACCCTGGGGCTCCTTGTTCAGGGTGAGACTCTCTTCTGAAAACTGCTTCAGGATGCAACCAGGTTCACCACAATGATGTTCTGCTGTGATGGAGAAACACTGAGACGAGCAGCATTTACCTTCTTCCATCTATTCTCCATGTTAAAGAAATGAGACTCTTCTGTTTGGATGCTGATCATCTTTCTCCAAGCTGGATTTGTCTAAATAACCATTCTCCTCTTTTTCATGTTTTCCAGGTTCATCAGGACAAATCGTCGTGACTCAGTCTCCTGGATCTCAGTCTGTTGTTCCAGGACAGACAGTCTCTCTCAGATGTAAAACCAGTACGAGTGTTGATAACATTTTTTACAGCTACCTCCACTGGTACCTTCAGAAACCCGGAGAAGCTCCTAAACTCCTGATTTATACAGCTTCAAACCGTCACTCTGGAGTTCCAGGTCGTTTTAGTGGAAGTGGATCTGGGACTGACTTCACTCTGACCATCAGTGGAGTTCAGGCTGAAGATTCAGGAGTTTACTACTGTCAGCAGAGTAACAGCTACCCGTTCACACAGTGATACAACGTCGTACAAAAACCTCCCTCAGCTGGAGAGGAACTGATCTGACTCAACAGCTGCACTGAAACTAAAAATACAGTTTTGACAGCAACACATTTATTAATAAAGACAATGAATACTTCTCTAAGTCTAAACGCACATAGTAAAGATGTAATTTTATCATTATAGATATGTAAAATTTAAACAAACAGCACTTTTTGACAGCAACATTTTGAGTAAACATTTACATTTTTCTTTGTAAACAGCTAACTCAGTTCAGATTAACAAAAAATTGAAATGTATGAAAAAAACTATTAAAAATAATTTGGTACTGATATCAGTGTTGCAGTCAAATAAAAAATTCTAAGACAACAAAATAAACTTTACCTGAAACATGTTATCCAACAAAAACAGTTTAGTGGTTGGTGCATTTGATTCATATAATTTCAGTATTGTGTGTTCAAACATACTGTTACTGCTGACAGTCAAATTCCCAACCATCAGCTGTTCCTCCTCCACCCTCTCAAACTAAAGCTGTCCCGTCTGGTTCAGTCCAAACACAGACACACACTACACTTGTTCTGCTCTGTCATCTAACACATCATGGCTGCCAGCTTTTTACAAATGAGCTCCAGTCTTCTAGCACTGACATGTAGCGAGGAACACAGCAAGGACGGCCTTTGATAGCACTTTAACTTGTTTCAGTGCGTGAACCCCTCCCATAGTCAGGACATTTACATGGTAATGTTTTAGGGGTTGAAGCTGAGGATCAAATGTGTTTGACATCATTTCATGCTCAGTTTTTGCTAGTCATGTTTATTCCCAAGATATAGCATGTAAAAATGATCTTCCTCAACTATCTTCACTAAAATAAAAATATGTATATGCAAAACTTTAAAAGACTAATTGACATATTTGGGATCACCACAGCACGAGAGTGTGACCTGATTGGAAACACTGTCATGTTGACTTTCTGAAAAGGTGAGAAACGCTGGCTTTGGAATCTAACTGCTGCTCTGAGACATTGTCAAGTTCAGCTGAGTTACTGAATATCTGACAGTCAATCTAATTATTCAATCATATAATTTCTCTGAAAAATCATCAGCAAGCAATGACATCGTCCTCGTGATCTCATCAAGAAAAGAGATGACTCATGGTGGATTTTATCAATCAGCTGTTACCATTATGTCAACATCAAGACATCAGACATCAATTTTTTTTTATAATAACACACGTAAAAATGTTTTATTTTCTAATAATGATATCTTTATTGTCATGAAATTTTAAAACATCAGCATTATAGGAGCAAACAGCACTAATAAAATATGTATATGCAAAACTTTAAAAGACTAATTGACATATTTGGGATCACCACAGCACGAGAGTGTGACCTGATTGGAAACACTGTCATGTTGACTTTCTGAAAAGGTGAGAAACGCTGGCTTTGGAATCTAACTGCTGCTCTGAGACATTGTCAGGTTCAGCTGAGTTACTGAATATCTGACAGTCAAACTAATTATTCAATCATATAATTTCTCTGAAAAATCATCAGCAAGCAATGACATCGTCCTCGTGATCTCATCCAGAAAAGAGATGACTCATGGTGGATTTTATCAATCAGCTGTTACCATTATGTCAACATCAAGACATCAGACATCAATTTTTTTTAATAATAACACACGTAAAAATGTTTTTTTTTCTAATAATGATATCTTTATTGTCATGAAATTTTAAAAACATCAGCATTATAGGAGCAAACAGCACTAATAAAATATATGATTATCCACATTAAACAGATACACAGTGTTGCAGAGTTGCTGGATTTCTCTTTATGCTGAAGATATCCGACTTTATATTTCTGATCCTGAAAATTCTTCAAAGCTTCAGCAGATTTCTTTCCCTCAAACAACATATTTTAGTTTAAGAGCTCTGGCTATGAATGCAGAGGACAAAACTGTTACTATACGTACTGTATATTCATGCACATATGTGGTATATACATGTGTAAATACATAGAACAATATGAACAAATACATTTCTAATTTCAATGTGGAGTGAGCCCAGACAGAATTTGTTTACAATATCCAGTGTAAAGGAGCAGATGTTTCAGTCCAAGAGGAATTTTTTCTGGTCTGAACCTGAAACGGCCAAGAGGTCAACACTCCACATTGCTGGAGTGTTGACCTCTTCAGACTTTTGTCTGGTTAAAATACCACTTCTAAAAGATATTGTCAGGTCGAACTGTTCTTTAAATGTAACAGTCAATCAATTATTTCAAAAACCATCAACAATAAATCAAACATTATCTCAAATACCAGAGAGAAGGATCAATCAAGTTGTGTTTTTTCTCATTAAGAAAGACTCAGAATCATCTGCTAATGTTATGAAAACTACAGAAGCAGAATTTATTTGATTAAAGATCTTTATTGTCTGGAAATATTGAAATGATCAACATTACAATAAAACTAGCAAACACAACTAAGAGAAAGAGAGAGACAGTTACAGAGTGCAGAGTGAGAGCAGTATCAGAGTTAAACCAGTAGCAGAGTCCCAGTGAGTCAGGTCAGGACTGGGGACACTGGTCTCTCCTCAGCGTCTCTGAGAGCGGAGTCTGGGAGCCCTGGGTGGCCTCACAGGTCACAGAGCCCACCTTCCTCCACTGGTCTGCAGGGAGCCTCAGGGTGCTGCTCCAGCTGTAGTGGCCGTCCTTCTCCAGCACCCCGGGGCTCCTGCTCTCCTCCCAGCTGCTGCTGCTGCTGCTGCTGCTGCCGTCCACCTTCCAGGCCAGACTCCAGTCTGAGGGGAAGCCCTTGTTGGCCAGGCACATGAGCGTGGCCTTCCCCTGCTGCAGCTCCTCGCTGGAGGGGGGCAGCACCGTCAGGGTGGGGACGACTCGACCCACTGGAGGAGGAGACAGAGAGACAATATGAAGAAAGTTCATACAAAGAGGAAATAAACTCCACCCTGTTGGTTGCAGCAGAGGAGGCTGCTGGTTCAGGTGGTCTCCTCAGACTGGATGAAACTGATCTTTGTTTCACTTCCTCTCTGAGCTCAGTAACCATGGCAACAGACAGGCATCACTGCTGAACCATGGCAACAGACATGTTTCAGTACTAAAGATAAAAAGTTGAAAGCGGGAAACTCTTTCTATAGTTTAATTAACAAACTTAAACATCAGTGTTCAATAATTACACAATATGAAAAAAACTACAAACTATGTTCTTTCTGATTTTTCGGCCTGAACTCATAAGAGAAGTTTGTTTTTTCTCCACTTTTAAGCAGACATCACTACTGAACCATGACTAAAGACAGACTTCACTACTAACAAAGTTTTTAAGTGCTGAAATGCTTTTTCCAACTCATAAAATGAATCCTACTAATACAGCATGTGGTTAAACCAGCTGCAGTGATACCGTGTTATTCATGGGTTATACTGAGGATGTGAATTAATCAATCTGGGAGGAACATTTTGTAAAACATTTGCAATGTTTCCAGATAAAACACTCACTAAATAAATACTTGGTTGATATCTTCAGCTTCAATTTGATATTTATTACATTTAAATCAATTAAAAACATTTTCTTTCAGTCAGTTTTGAAACTTTTTCTGAGGACAAAATTATGAATCGAAATATTGTCTTCAATAACTACCTGTACTTTTAAAATGATAAGAAAGTTCAAACTGTCAAAATGAAAATGTGAAGTGTAACTAAAGAGTTTCTCCATCAGACAGAATTCTGCCTGTATTACAGTAAAGTAATGGTCACTGTAATAATATTACATTTCAACTATCAGCCAAAATATTCAGGTAAAGCTTGTTTTTATTAAGTAAAAAACTGAATAAATATTAAATTTGAGTTCATGTAGAAGTTAAAGGTACTTACAGTTAACATCCAGTCTGGTTCCTCCACCGAAAGTCCACCACAGTGATACAAACTGATTGAGTCGTCGTACAAAAACCTCTCACTGCAGAGAGACACGGCTCTCTGACTTTGAACACAACAAACTCAACATCAACACTCCATGTTTTTAAAAGAATTAACTATTTTATATTATATTGATCAAACAGGGACATCATTTTCAGAATTAATCACATTTTAATATATGTTTTACCTTTATGTAAATGTGAAATTTTAATAATTAAAACAAAAAAAGACACTCTTAAAGAAAATGTATCTGCAGTCATCAAAACCAATCCACATGAAAATGATCAACATTACAATAAAACTAGCAAACACAACTAAAAAAGAGAGACAGTTACAGAGTGCAGAGTGAGAGCAGTATCAGAGTTAAACCAGTAGCAGAGTCCCAGTGAGTCAGGTCAGGACTGGGAACACTGGTCTCTCCTCAGCATCTCTGAGACCCGAGTCTGAGAGCCCTGGATGGCCTCACAGGTCACAGAGCCCACCTTCCTCGGCTGGTCTGCAGGGAGCCTCAGGGTGCTGCTCCAGCTGTAGTGGCCGTTCTTCTCCAGCACCCGGGCTCCTGCTGCTGCTACTGCTGCTGCTGCTGCCGTCCACCTTCCAGGCCAGACTCCAGTCTGAGGGGAAGCCCTTGTTGGCCAGGCACATGAGCGTGGCCTTCCCCTGCTGCAGCTCCTCGCTGGAGGGGGGCAGCACCGTCAGGGTGGGGACGACTCGACCCACTGGAGGAGGAGACAGAGAGACAATATGAAGAAAGTTCATACAAAGAGGAAATAAACTCCACCCTGTTGGTTGCAGCAGAGGAGGCTGCTGGTTCAGGTGGTCATCCTCAGACTGGATGAAACTGATCTTCGGTGTTTCACTTCCCTCTCTGAGCTCAGTAACCATGGCAACAGACAGGCATCACTGCTGAACCATGGCAACAGACATGTTTCAGTACTAAAGATAAAAAGTTGAAAGCGGGAAACTCTTTCTATAGTTTAATTAACAAACTTAAACATCAGTGTTCAATAATTACACAATATGAAAAAAACTACAAACTATGTTCTTTCTGATTTTTCGGCCTGAACTCATAAGAGAAGTTTGTTTTTTCTCCACTTTTAAGCAGACATCACTACTGAACCATGACTAAAGGCAGACTTCACTACTAACAAAGTTTTTAAGTGCTGAAATGCTTTTTCCAACTCATAAAATGAATCCTACTAATACAGCATGTGGTTAAACCAGCTGCAGTGATACCGTGTTATTCATGGGTTATACTGAGGATGTGAATTAATCAGTCTGGGAGGAACATTTTGTAAAACATTTGCAATGTTTCCAGATAAAACACTCACTAAATAAATACTTGGTTGATATCTTCAGCTTCAATTTGATATTTATTACATTTAAATCAATTAAAAACATTTTCTTTCAGTCAGTTTTGAAACTTTTTCTGAGGACAAAATTATGAATCGAAATATTGTCTTCAATAACTACCTGTACTTTTAAAATGATAAGAAAGTACAAACTGTCAAAATGAAAATGTGAAGTGTAACTAAAGAGTTTCTCCATCAGACAGAATTCTGCCTGTATTACAGTAAAGTAATGGTCACTGCAATAATATTACATTTCAACTATCAGCCAAAATCTTCAATTAAAGCTTGTTTTTATTAAGTAAAAAACTGAATAAATATTAAATTTGAGTTCATGTAGAAGTTAAAGGTACTTACAGTTAACATCCAGTCTGGTTCCTCCACCAAAAGTCAACCACAGTGATACAAACTGATTGAGTCGTCGTACAAAACCTCTCACTGCAGAGAGACACGGCTCTCTGACTGTGAACACAACAAACTCAACATAATAACTTCCTGTTTTTAAAAGAATGAACTATTTCATATTATATTGATCAAACAGGGACATCATTTTCAGAATTAATCACATTTGAATATATGTTTTTACCTTTATGTAAATGTGAAATTTTAATAATTAAAACAAAAAAAGACACTCTTAAAGAAAATGTATCTGCAGTCATCAAAACCAATCCACATGAAAATGATCACTGACACATTATTAATCAATACTCTGGTAAATGTATTGATCCATTGAGAAACAGCATCGTCAGAGTAATCCAAGTCCCTGCTGGAGTCAGTCAGAGCATTTCCATAGAGAGCCACTTTGCATCAGCAGCACCATGCTCCAGTGCTCTGGGAGAGTTTATAGTCCTGAGAGTTGAACACTGGATGACTGACAGCTGTCCTTCATGACAACAGAAGCCACAGAAATCCTCCTCATCAAAAACATGACTTTGCTCTCCGTCCTCATCTGGACTCTCCTCTGCTGCTGCTTCACAGGTAAAGTCCAGAGAATCAAACTCCTCTCCTCTATGAACATCCGTCCCTCTGAAGCCGATGAAACCATGACGCTGCTTTATGTTTTTGTCTCTGTATCCTCAGAGTCCAGAGGCCAGGTCACAGTGACTCAGCCTGGAGCAGTGAGCTCTGCTCTGGGAGGCTCCGTCTCCATCAGCTGTAGGGTCAACAAAGTTTATATGTACTCATATACTGGTACCAACATTTGCCTGGTACCAACAGAGATGGAGAAGCTCCTAAACTTCTTATTGCCACGGCTAATGAGCTGCAGTCTGGGATTCCAGGTCGTTTTCAGTGGCAGTGGATCAAACACTGACTTCACTCTGACCATCAGTGGAGTCCAGGCTGAAGATGCAGCAGTTTACTACTGTCAGAGTGCACATTACATCAACAGTCAGTGGTTGTTCACACAGTGAAAAAGCGTCATACAAAAACCTCCCTCAGTCAGACTGAACAGAAACTGAACTGCCTGCTGCAGCTGGCAGCTTCTGCAGAGACTGATACAGTTCACTGAGGACAAACACACACACACACACACACACACACACACACACCAGTTTTCCTCCTGAAGTTCAAACAGTCCTCCTCAACAACCTGAAAGTTTCCTCAAATGAAGAGAACAGTTCCAGTGAAGAAGCCCAATCAGACCATTAAAACCACAACAACAGCAGAGTCAGCTCCACTGATGTAGAGACACAAACCAGATTCACAACATGTGAAACATCAACGTCCACACATCACACTGAAATCTCAGGACACTGAAGCTCCATATCTGCAATGCAACAAATGTTTTCTGTGGCAGAAACACTGACGCTTCATAAACATAATGTATTCTGTGCCACAATCCATACAGTACATGTCACTGAACAAACTGATTGTGTACCAAATGCCTCATATGTCCCTCACACTTCATACTTATAATCCCATCAACGGCTGTCTGTGAATAGAACAGTGTTTAGTTTCAACTAAAGACCTGAGACCTGGATATTCCTCCAAGATTAGATCTTTTTAAGTCTGTGGAGATTTTTAATGGCATTCCAGGTGTTCACATTTGAATTCACTGCCACAGAGAGATTCAGTATGTGCCTGTCTGTACACAGCCCCTTCAAGATTGAATTTTCTCCACTATAAATTGTAACAGCTGCTTTCAAAGTAAACATCACAATTTAGTGCCTAACATTAACCTAATCTAACCTGTATCCTAAAACCAAGTCTTAACTCAAAAGTCTCCACCCACGGGACCTCAATTTCTGTCCCCACAGTGACATGGGTTAGTGTGTTCTGGTAAAGTCCCACTGATATAAAAGCAAGAAACACACACATACCAGTTTTCCTCCTGAAGTTCAAACAGTCCACCTTAACAACCTGAAGAGACACAAACCAAATTCACAACATGAAACATCAACGTCCACACATCACACTGAAATCTCAGGACACTGAAGCTCCATATCTGCAATGCAACAAATGTTTTCTGTGGCAGAAACACTGATGCTTCATAAACATAATGTATTCTGTGCCACAATCCATACAGTACATGTCACTGAACAAACTGATTGACGAAAGGCAGAAAATTTAATTTAGGTTTGGACACATACAGTAGGTGTCTTCTGATGTCCAGAATGTTGGACAATCTGCATCAAACCTTTCAGCATGTTGGCTCAGTGGTTAGCTTGTCCTGTCAACGTCACAGCAAGAAGGTCCACGAGCCAACAGCCCAAGTCAAACCAGCATTTTGTAAAGGAAAAAGGAAGAAATTAATGTGAACTGGTTCATATTCTGGTTCAAACTTCAAAATTGTGAACTATGAATGTGAACTAGTTCATTTTAATCTGTGTGAACTGAGCGTTGAGCGTGCTCTTATGAAGTGTGACCTTGCACAACACTGGGTACTTGTACCCCAGGGGGTACTTCTGCAGTTACCAGGGGGTACGTGGAAAGATTGCGAAGTAGCTCAACTAATTTGAAAAAACAGAAATTATGATTTGATTAAAAGAATATATTCACATATTAAGGCAGCTGTAACACCTGAACACTACTGTACCTGTCAATTATGTAAGAGTGCATGAAAACTAGTTAGCAAGCGAGCACAGAAGTCTAAACAGGTTCACTCTAAGTGGTAGAATGATGGCCGACCAAACCAACCTTAACAGTGACACTTCAATTGTATGAAAAAAATATTGTAATAATATCCACTTATATATAATCAATAGTGTCAAACATTTGGTACATGTCAGGTGGGAATCGATGAAGTGGTACGTGAGTTCAACTGACAGGGCTGTGGGGGGACCTTAGACCAAAAAGGTTGAAAACCACTGGTGTATGTGACCATAAACCTGATGTGATTTGACCTATCTGAACTTGACATGCATAAATTACTGCCTGAAAAAGAGAGATCCGATCTGAAGGGGGCCCGAGCACAGCCAGACCTGACACGAATAGACCCTAATAGAGAGATAACACCAGCACCGGCAGCAGCATGATGAGCTATCAATTAACAAGCAGCTGTGGTCAAAAAGAGCAGCAATACTTTAGACTAATAAAAATGTCCTGAGTCAGAGAAACTCATTTCTAAAATATTATATTTTTATATGCTTCAAAGACTAATTTATATAAATAATAAAAATCCTGTTTTCACCTCCTGGACCAACAGATAGACAGAAGATACATTTCTGTACCAAACCAAATCAAAGTAATAGTGATTAATAGTCAATTTTTAAATAAAGGTTACTGATTTCCTAGAATACTTTGTCCTGCTGTGATTATGACGTACTGCACAGCTGTTTGTCATCTACACATAAGTAATTCCATGTCTCCTACTGTTAACCAACCACAGCATGGAAAGTCTTAACAGCAGAGGACCCAGGATGGAGCCTTGGGGGACGCCCAGATTATAATTGACAGTAGCTGATGATCATTGACCAAGTGAGACAACATCATGTCTGCTTGAAAGATAAGGACTGAACCAGTTTAACACTGTGACACAGAAGGCAACATGTCTCTGCAGTCGATGTAGACGTTTACTGTAACTTTCTCTACTAATGACAGCAATTACAATCTAAATATATATTTGATATTTTCTTATAATCCATAGTTAATCTCAGGTCTTTTACAACATTAGTATTGTTCTGTCCAGTGTTGTGAGTAAAAAAGGTCAAATTAACTTTCTGTAAAATTAAGTAAGTTGCTTAAAAACTACTTTTCAGTTTCAATTAACTGAATGTGCACCTTCACTGTAGAATCTGTATGATTTGTAGTGTAGCGTGACTGCTGTCTGCCTATTTATGTTGTCTGTAGTCTCTTTATTGACCAAATGTTGTTTTCATGCTGCCCTCTTGGCCAGATCTCTCTTGAAAAACAGTTTATCACAATAAGACGTTGACATTATTTAGTAAATGCAAAAGGAACGATTTTCTTTGCTTAAAAAGCTGAATATGTAAATACTACACAGCATCCTGAGTTTCTGTTAATCAACATGAGGATGATTCAAACAGCCAGCTGTCCCAGCACTGAGGAGGAAACACCATGATATGTTGAGGACAGCTACAGTTCACTGACTCTGTGTGTTTGCATATCTGTCCTGCCTCTCTGCTCCCAGCCGTTAAGAGGCCAGTGTTGATCAGTGGCTGTCCAGGCCTTTCAGAGCCACTGACACGCCGGCAGCACAATGATGATGTCACTGATTCCACTGCTGGCCACCCTGGGGCTCCTTGTTCAGGGTGAGACTCTCTTCTGAAAACTTTGCTTCAGGATGCAACCAGGTTCACCACAATGATGTTCTGCTGTGATGGAGAAACACTGAAACGAGCAGCATTTACCTTCTTCCATCTATTCTCCATGTTAAAGAAATGAGACTCTTCTGTTTGGATGCTGATCATCTTTCTCCAAGCTGGATTTGTCTCAATAACCTTTCTCCTCTTTTTCATGTTTTCCAGGTTCATCAGGACAAATCATCCTGACTCAGTCTCCTGGATCTCAGTCTGTTGTTCCAGGACAGACTGTCTCTCTCAGATGTAAAACCAGTACAGTATTAATAGCTGGCTGAGCTGGTACCTTCAGAAACCTGAGAAGCTCCTAAACTCCTGATTTATGCAGCTACAAACCGTCCGTCTGGAGTTCCAGGTCGTTTTAGTGGAAGTGGATGGACTGACTTCACTCTGACCATCAGTGGAGTTCAGGCTGAAGATTCAGGAGTTTACTACTGTCAGCAGAGTGCAGCTACCCGTTCACACAGTGATACAATATCGTACAAAACCTCCCTCAGCTGGAGAGGAACTGATCTGACTCAACAGCTGCACTGAAACTAAAACATTAGAAGCTTTTCTAAAAGAAAACTCATGATTGTGTTAAAAGTTATATTTTTATTGTGGAAATATTTTCATAGAATTCAGCAGAATATTTTATTATTACTGATTAACAGTGTCTGAGACATTATCACACTGTTACAGTTTACTCAAACAAGGTTTTACAGCAAAGTAAAATATAAAGATAATATATATATGCATATAAACACAGGAAAAAGCTGAAAAAAGAGTGGAGAAACATATCAAATGCAGATGCTTCACCAGGGCTCACTTAACGGTTTGGTGAGGATGAAAATGATGTGAATAAAATGGTCCGCCTTTACAGTCACCAGATCTCAACCCAGTTTCACACCTGTGTAAGTTTTGGCGTGTAAGACAACGCCTGTGGGCTCACTGAGTGCATTACTGGCTACATTAACTTCTGTGTGGACTGCAATTTTCCAACTAAGATGGTCCATTGTAATCCAAATAACAAACCGTGGGTAACAAAGAACATCAAAGACATCCTGAATGCCAAAACCTTTACTGATGGTAATAAAAACAATCCAGGCCGACCTGAAGGTGAAGATCAGGAGGCCAAGGAGATAGGAGGAAGCTGGGCAAACTCCAGCAGAACAACATGAAAGGCTCGGTGTGAAGAGCATCACTGGCTTCAGACCGACTGGCAGCAGAGGAGTTGAAGGCAGCTTGGACAGGTCCAACGAACTTAATCTGTTCTTTAACAGATTTGATGCCTGCTCATCCCCTCTAACTCAGCTGCTGTCGGCCCTCAAGCTCCTCTCTGTACTTATCTTCCTGAGTTTCACTAGCTATCAGCCCTCTTCACACTACTCCCCCTGACTCTAACCTCTGCTGTGTGCCTGACTACTGACAGGTGAAAGGACAGCTGATGAAACTCCACTCAAACAAGGCTGCAGGTGATGGAGTTAGCTGGGTGCTAAAAGCCTGTGCCTCCCAGCTATGTGGAGTCCTTCAACATGTCTTCAACCTGAGCTCGAGTCTTCAAAGGGTCCCTGTTCTGTGAAAGACATCTTGCCTCGTTCCTGTGCAAGACGCCATGTCCCAGTGGTTCCAAGGACTACAAACTGGCACTGACCTCCCACATAATGAAGACCCTGTAGAGGCTGGTGCTGGAACATCTGCCCATGGTCAGATCCTAGACTTCAGTTCGCCTACCAGCCCGGCTGGAGTTGAGGATGCCATCATCTTCATGCTGAACTGCATCCACAATGCTGCCGGCAACTGTGATCAAACTCTCCAGTGCTTTCAACACCATCCGCCAGCCCTGCTGGCTGAGAAGCTGGCAGCGATGCAGGTGGATGCCTCTCAGTCCTGGATTGTGAGTCCTGCTACCTTCAGAAGTTTTCTGATGACTCTGCTGTGGTGGGATGTATCAGCGGTGGTGATGAGACTGAGTACACTGTTAACTTTATCTCATGGTGTGAGCAGAACCATCTGCAGCTCAATGCGACAAAGTCTAAGGAGCTGATTGTGGATCTGAACAAGGCACCAGTGATTTCCATCCAGGGGTCAGTGTGGACATGGTAGGGATTACAAGTACCTGGGAGTACACATGGACAATAAACTGACTGGGCTAAGAACACTCAAGCTCTGTACAAGAAGGGCCAGAGCCGCCTCTATTTTCTGAGGATGCTGAGGTCCTTCAACATCTGCCGGACAATGCTGAAGATGTTTTATGAGTCTGTGGTGGCCAGTGCTATCCTGTATGCTGTTGCATGCTGGGGCAGCAGGCTAATATTGGGGTCACGGTCTGAAAAGTTTGGGAACCCTGCCTTATACATATTATTATCATCAAGTAAACCCACTTGATACTTCACACTTATTTTATTTTATACTATATACCCACTTGGTACTTAATTTATTTTCTGACCTGTATTATAGTGTATTATATTTTTGCTAGTACTTCTATTCCTGTAGCACTTCCAAAAGGCAGCTGCTGTAAAGAGTTTCCCTGGTATCAATAAAGTATTTCTGATTCTGATTATATTCAGATGTGTTTCCAATAGTTTGTCATATATGTAAATAGGAGGAGAAATGCTTAGAAACACCTCTCAATATAATGTAGTCCAGTACAACACCACCTTTATATGACCTCAGTAATGAACATTATGAATTTACACATTTGTGACATAGTCAACAAAACTGAACATTATGAGCTTCATAAAGACAGATGTTATGGCACAGATGTTGGCTACTGATTTGAGATAGATTGTGACCACTGACTGTATATCATCTAAATTTCCATATATGTTTGGCTTCAAGCTACTGAATGTCAGCTTCCCAACATCTGCATCCTCCAGTCTCATACCAAACCTGTGAAGCAACATGGCCACTTTCTCAAAAGTAATGCTTCAGAGTTTTAGTGAGAATATTATGATTTACTGACAAAATGTATTCCAGCAAACAAATGTATTTTATGGTTGAAACCTAAATGATCTCATGGTGTGAGCAGAACCATCTGCAGCTCAATACGACAAAGTCTAAGGAGCTGATTGTGGATCAGCCAAGGCACCAGTGACTTTCCATCCAGGGGTCAGTGTGGACATGGTAGATTACAAGTACCTGGGAGTACACATGGACAATAAACTGGACTGGGCTAAGAACACTCAAGCTCTGTACAGAAGGGCCAGAGCCGCTCTATTTTCTGAGGATGCTGAGGTCCTTCAACATCTGCCGGACAATGCTGAAGATGTTTTATGAGTCTGTGGTGGCCAGTGCTATCCTGTATGCTGTTGCATGCTCAGCAGGCTAATATTTCACAGTCTGAAAAGTTTGGGAACCCTGCCTTATACCATATTATTATCATCAAGTAAACCCACTTGATACTTCACACTTATTTTATTTTATACTATATACCCACTTGGTACTTAATTTATTTTCTGACCTGTATTATAGTGTATTATATTTTTGCTAGTACTTCTATTCCTGTGTGCACTGACAAAGGCGAGCTGCTGTAAAGAGTTTCCCTGGTATCAATAAAGTATTTCTGATTCTGATTCTGATTATATTCAGATGTGTTTCCAATAGTTTGCCCCTCATATATGTAAATAGAGGAGAAATGCTTAGAAACACCTCTCAATATAATGTAGTCCAGTACAACACCACCTTTATATGACCTCAGTAATGAACATTATGAATTTACACATTTGTGACATAGTCAACAAACTGAACATTATGAGCTTCATAAAGACAGATGTTATGGCAGATGTTGGCTACTGATTTGAGATAGATTGTGACCACTGACTGTATATCATCTAAATTTCCATATGTTTGGCTTCCAAGCTACTGAATGTCAGCTTCCCAACATCTGCATCCTCCAGTCTCATACCAAACCTGTGAAGCAACATGGCCACTTTCTCAAAAGTAATGCTTCAGAGTTTTAGTGAGAATATTATGATTTACTGACAAAATGTATTCCAGCAAACAAATGTATTTTATGGTTGAAACCCTAAATGATCTCATGGTGTGAGCAGAACCATCTGCAGCTCAATACGACAAAGTCTAAGGAGCTGATTGTGGATCTGAAGGGCCAAGGCACCAGTGACTTTCCATCCAGGGGTCAGTGTGGACATGGTGATTACAAGTACCTGGGAGTACACATGGACAATAAACTGGACTGGGCTAAGAACACTCAAGCTCTGTACAGAAGGGCCAGAGCCGCCTATTTTCTGAGGATGCTGAGGTCCTTCAACATCTGCCGGACAATGCTGAAGATGTTTTATGAGTCTGTGGTGGCCAGTGCTATCCTGTATGCTGTTGCATGCTCAGCAGGCTGAGGGTAACACGCTAACAGACTCAACAAACTGACCAGTGACATTGTGGGGTGGAGCTGGACTATCTGGTGGTGGTGTCAGAGAGGAGGATGCTGGCCAATCTACATGTCATCTTGGACAGTGTCTCCACCCACTCCATGACGTGCTGGTCAAACAAAGGCACTGGCAGACTCCCAGTACCACAGGCGCCACAGGAAGTCATTCCTGCCTGTAGCCATCAAACTCTTTAACTCCTCCTCTAAAGGTAGTCTGTATGACCCTAAGTCATTAAACTGGACATTGATCATTACATCTCTGCAATACTTGACATAATTGTGCAATATTCTGTGTAATACTCCTGTGCAATATTTTAGTTTAAAATTCATTTATTGATATTGATATTACTCATACCTCTATTACTGCTGTGCAATATCCTCTGTCTCATTATAACGTTAATAAGAAAGGGTTTCAGTCGTAGTCATCTGGACACTGTTTTCAGAATCAAGACGTTTGACTCATCTGGAAGTCACTCTCAATTGTGAAAATGGTCTGAGAACAAAGAAATTTAAGCTACTCTGTATTACTTAAGCCCTGCCCTCAGGGAAGAGTCTTCCTGAGTGAACTCAGATGATTGAAACGTTCTTTTTTTTTTTTATACGCATAGACATGTTTTCTGAACTGGAAGAATTCATGGAAAAATGCACTCAGTGCTAACAGCATCAAGTCTATTACTGCTCACCTTCAGTCCCTTTTGGATCACTTTCATAAGTATTTCCTGAAGGAGACTCTGACCAATATGACTGGATAAGGTCACCATTCAATGTAACCATGGCAACTCATCTGTCAGATATGGAAGATGTTGATAAAACTTTCAACCGATCGAATGAGGACGGCATTTGATGGCAAGACTCTGGATGAGTTCTGGGTTTCTGTCGCTGGAATATCCACAGTTGTCAGTCTGGATGTACTCATGCAATTTGGCTCAACGTATTTATGTGAAAAGACATTCTCTGACTTACATTAAGAATAAACACAGGTCAAAACTAGATGATCTGCGGTGGCGATCTCAAAATTGAACCTAGAGTGGACCTGCTTTGAGCACAGCGCCCATCCATCACATTAGTTTTTTCTGAATACAAAGTTATAATTGCTCCAAGGCGCCAGCCAACTGTCTGGCTGTTACAGGCAGCTTGTTCGTATTCTGTCTGTAAGCATTTCACAGTTATGGATGTATTTGTTTTGTCCAAAATTTGTTAATAAAATAGCCTGTCTTAGAGATTGTGTTCCTTTTGTTTTAGCTCTGTCAGTCTGTAACAAATCGCAAATCCTCACAATCTGTTCAGAGGAGAGAGGAGAATGTCAGCAGTCTAATATTGTCACGGTCTGAAAAGTTTGGGAACCCTGCCTTATACCATATTATTATCATCAAGTAAACCCACTTTATACTTCACACTTATTTTATTTTATACTATATACCCACTTGGTACTTAATTTATTTTCTGACCTGTACTATAGTGTATTATATTTTTGCTAGTACTTCTATTCCTGTGTGCACTGACATAAACAGGTGCTGTAAAGAGTTTCCCTCGGTATCAATAAAGTATTTCTGATTCTGATTCTGATTATATTCAGATGTGTTTCCAATATTTGCCCCTCATATATGTAAATAGGGAGGAGAAATGCTTAGAAACACCTCTCAATATAATGTAGTCCAGTACAACACCACCTTTATATGACCTCAGTAATGAACATATAAGTGAATTTACACATTTGTGACATAGTCAACAAAAACAGAACATTATGAGCTTCATAAAGACAGATGTTATGGCACAGATGTTGGCTACTGATTTGAGATAGATTGTGACCACTGACTGTATATCATCTAAATTTCCATATATGTTTGGCTTCCAAGCTACTGAATGTCAGCTTCCCAACATCTGCATCCTCCACAGCCTCATACCAAACCTGTGAAGCAACATGGCCACTTTCTCAAAAGTAATGCTTCAGAGTTTTAGTGAGAATATTATGATTTACTGACAAAATGTATTCCAGCAAACAAATGTATTTTATGGTTGAAACCCTAAATGATTTTTGTAGTATGTAAATCAGTAAAATAAAATTCTTTCCTTTTGTCATCTCTTTTATTTGTCTTTGCAGTTGAACTCTTCAGCAGAAGCAGTATGTCAATATCTCAAGGGTTAAATATGAAGATCACATTCTTTTTGTGTCTTTCTATGCTGATGATATACTGCTTTTTATTTCAGATGTTTAAAATAATTTTCATACTTATTTTTATTTTAAGGATAATTCATGTTCTTTGGATACACCCAAAACAATGACAATATTAGAGTGCTTACCATTAAAAGAATTCAGTAATAAGAGATGATTTGATGAGTGTTCATTAAAGTGTTCCTACCACAGGATTTTGTTACAAAGGTTTATTATTACAAACAAATCTGTAATGACTATAGCAGAAAATAGTTTCAGTCATGAAGGCATTCATATCGATTATGATAAAAAAAATTTGGCCTTAAACTACAACCATCACTGGTTTGGACTAATCAAATAATAGTGATGAGTTTTGTCTGACTGTATAAAGTCTCTTAATATACAGTATGTATGGCTATACATTATGTAATGTTACTTATTCTTTCTAAAGTCATCATGGAGAAATTACAACATTTTTGTGAGCTCAGTTTTTGTCTGGATTTCATACAGTCAGTGTTACCATTTAAAGAAACTCATTCAGCCACTTTGATATAAAAAAAGTAAACCAACTGATTTGATGAAAACGTCTTTATTATCTGGAAACACTGAAATAATATTGAAACATTGCAACAAGCTAGTAAATATTGTTATTGAAACATGTCAAATAAAAGAGAGACAGTTGCAGAGTGCAGAGTGAGAGCAGTATCAGAGTTAAACCAGTAGCAGAGTCCCAGTGAGTCAGGTCAGGACTGGGGACACTGGTCTCTCCTCAGCGTCTCTGAGGCGGAGTCTGGGAGCCCTGGGTGGCCTCACAGGTCACAGAGCCCACCTTCCTCCACTGGTCTGCAGGGAGCCTTAGGGTGCTGCTCCAGCTGTAGTGGCCGTCCTTCTCCAGCACCCCGGGGCTCCTGCTCTCCTCCCAGCTGCTGCTGCTGCTGCTGCCGTCCACCTTCCAGGCCAGACTCCAGTCTGAGGAAGCCCTTGTTGGCCAGGCACATGAGCGTGGCCTTCCCTGCTGCAGCTCCTCGCTGGAGGGGCAGCACCGTCAGGGTGGGGACGACTGACCCACTGGAGGAGGAGACAGAGAGACAATATGAAAAAAGTTCATACAAAGAGGAAATAAAGTCCACCCTGTTGGTTGCAGCAGAGGAGGCTGCTGGTTCAGGTAGTCTTCCTCAGATTGGTTGAAACTGGTCTTCAGTGTTTCACTTCCTCTGAGCTCAGTAACCATGGCAACAGACAGGCATCACTGCTGAACCATGGCAACAGACATGTTTCAGTACTAAAGATAAAAAGTTGAAAGCGGGAAACTCTTTTTTTTAGTTTAATTAACAAACTTAAACATCAGTGTTCAATAATTACACAATATGAAAAAACTACAAACTATGTTCTTTCTGATTTTTCGGCCTGAACTCATAAGAGATTTGTTTTTCTCCACTTTTAAGCAGACATCACTACTGAACCATGACTAAAGGCAGACTTCACTACAAACAAACTTTTTAAGTGCTGAAATGCTTTTTCCAACTCATAAAATGAATCCTACTAATACAGCATGTGGTTAAACCAGCTGCAGCGATACCGTGTTATTCATGGGTTATACTGAGGATGTGAATTAATCAGTCTGGGAGGAAGATTTTGTAAAACACTTGCAATGTTTCCAGATAAAACACTCACTAAATAAATACTTGGTTGATATCTTCAGCTTAAATTTGATAATTATTACATTTAAATCAATTTTTAAAAATTTCTTTGTCAGTTTTGAAACTTTTCTGAGGAAGAAATTATGAATCGAAATATTGTCTTCAATAACTACCTGTACTTTTAAAATGATAAGAAAGTACAAACTGTCAAAATGAAAATGTGAAGTGTAACTAAAGAGTTTCTCCATCAGACAGATTTCTGCCTGCATTACAGTGAAGTAATGGTCACTGCAATAATATTACATTTCAACTATCAGCCAAAATATTCACGTAAAGCTTGTTTTTATTAAGTAAAAAACTGAATAAATATTCAGTTTGAGTTCATGTAGAAGTTAAAGGTACTTACAGTTAACATCCAGTCTGGTTCCTCCACCGAACGTGTACCACAGTGATACAAACTGATTGAGTCGTCGTACAAAAACCTCTCACTGCAGAGAGACACGGCTCTCTGACTTTGAACAACAAACTCAACATCAACACTCCATGTTTTTAAAGTAATTAACTATTTCATATTATATTGATCAAACAGGGACACAATTTTCAGAATTAATCACATTTTAACAAATGTTTTACCTTTATGTAAATGTGAAATTTTAATTATTATTCTTTATTTTCAACTAAACCAAAACATGACACTTTTAAAAAAAATGTATCTGCAGTCATCAAACCAATCCACATGAAAATGATCACTGACACATTATTAATCAATACTCTGGTAAATGTATTGATCCATTGAGAAACAGCATCGTCAGAGTAATCCAAGTCCCTGCTGGAGTCAGTCAGAGCATTTCCATAGAGAGCCACTTTGCATCAGCAGCACCATGCTCCAGTGCTCTGGGAGAGTTTATAGTCCTGAGAGTTGAACACTGGATGACTGACAGCTGTCCTTCATGACAACAGAAGCCACAGAAATCCTCCTCATCAAAAACATGACTTTGCTCTCCGTCCTCATCTGGACTCTCCTCTGCTGCTGCTTCACAGGTAAAGTCCAGAGAATCAAACTCCTCTCCTCTGTGAACATCCGTCCCTCTGAAATGAAGCAGACGAAACCATGCTTTATGTTTTTGTCTCTGTATCCTCAGAGTCCAGAGGCCAGGTCACAGTGACTCAGCCTGGAGCAGTGAGCTCTGCTCTGGGAGGCTCCGTCTCCATCAGCTGCAAACACAGTCAGTGGGTAACAGTTGCAAGAAACAAAACAAAAGATGTTTTAGCCTGGTACCAACAGAGAGATGGAGAAACTCCTAAACTTTTAATTTACTTGGCTGATCAGCGAACATCAGGGAGTCCAAGTCGTTTTTCAGGAAGTGGATCAAAGACAGACTTCACTCTGACCATCAGTGGAGTCCAGGCTGAAGATGCAGCAGTTTACTACTGTCAGGGTGAACACAAGATCAACAGTCAGTATGTGTTCACACAGTGAAAAAGCGTCGTACAAAAACCTCCCTCAGTCAGACTGAACAGAAACTGAACTGCCTGTTGCAGCTGGAAGCTACTGCAGAGACTGATACAGTTCACTGAGGACACACACACACACACACACACCCACACACACACACAGAGATGATTTATCATGTTCAATTCAATAAAATTGTATTTATATAGCACCAATTCATAACAGTTATCTCATTGCATTTTTCCTATAGAGCAGGTCTAGACCGTACTTTTATAATATTATTTACAGAGACAACAAATCCCACCATGAGCAAGCACTTGGTGACAGTGGCAATGAAAAACTTCCTTTAAGAGGCAGAAACCTCGAGCAGAACAGGATGGCCATCCAGAGAGAGAGAGAAAAACTGAAGGAGGAGTACAGTAACACAATGCAAATTCCACCTATATATTTTAAAATAATAATAATGTAATGATACTGGTAATATTATATTAATAAAGTAATAATAATAGGAATGATAGTGATAGGAATAACATGCAATAAGACTATAGTAATTATTGTAGCAGCTTTGTAGGTGAGGAGAAGGATTTTAAATTCTATTCTGGATTTTCCAGGAGCCAGAGAAGCTAATATTGGAGAAATAGGATCTCTTTCCTAGTTCTTGTCTGCGAGGATTCTGGATCACCTGGAGAGACTTGGATGGATGGATCTCATTTCCTAGTTTTTGTCAGTACGCAGTCAAAGTCAGAACTCCTTCGTCACTTGAGCGCAGCATGGATTCTGCTCTGCTGCTCCATGGATGTATTATAAGATCATCCATGAGCCGCTGACACTCCGACTCTGGATTTGACGCTGTGTCACGGTGTAAGTGACGCAAAACACACTTTGAAATCCACTTTGATCGCCAAGTCCAGACTGAGGCTCATCTGTAGAAATGATTGAATCGCATTTCAAACCACCTCAAATGTGGCTCGGATCAGTATTCGCAAAATCGCATTTCATTTTTGCTGTCGAGGTTTTCTGAAATCAATCTGGATACAATCTGCCAAAAACAGATTTGGGCTGGCAGTCTGAACAAGGCCTGAGACTTTCCCACCTGACCCAGTCACCTGACTCCCACCTGCTCACCTGTGTCTCCTTTCTCCAATCACCCTGTCAGTACTAATACCTGGCTCTTCCCCGTCAGTGCTGTCAGTGTTGCTTTGTTGCTTCATGCCTTTGCCTCCTGCATCTGCAACCTGCAGTCTTTACCTGAACCCTGATCTGTGTCTGCCTGCCTATTTGACTGAACCCTTTCCTGCCACATTCCTGTTCACCTGTTCCTCAGTTAATTCTTTTCGGACTTGCTTCCTGCCAGTAAGGTTTTTCATCTCCACTTTTTCAATAAACTACTGAACTGTCCCTGTGCGCCTCGATTGAGTTTGAGTCCTCCTCCTCAGCGAATTCACCCCAAGAAAGTTTGAGGTAAAGTGAAACCTTTACAGAGAATATAGAATAATCAGTCTTTTTTTATATTGTTAGTTCTAAAATGAATAAATAGATAGTTCAAAAGTTAAAATATAGGAATATAATATGATGTTTATATTATATATAATGGAATTCAATGAAATGCTTTGGCCTTTACAGTCACCAGATCTCAACCCAGTTACACCAGTTTTAAGACAACGCTCTCCACCACCATCTTCATAAGACTAAATGATATAATATAAACTCTCATCTTCAGATCAAACGTCTGTGACTGTCTCTGATGCTATATGTCCTTTTGTTTGTGTTTCTCTACATTTGTCTGATCTCAGTCAGATGACCTGATTAATAAAGGTTGTATATAACTGAGGGAACATCTTGTGGAGGAGGTGTTCATCTCCAGTAGAGCTCCACAGACTTGGCAAGGAGCACTGAAGCTGGTCTGGAGGCTCGTGGTGGCCTGACTCCATACTAACACACTGCTGCCTTTATATGCTGATGACATACTGCTTTTTATTTCAGATGTTTAAAATATTTTCATACTTATTTAAAAGAGATGATTCGATGATTAAAGTGTTCCCACCACAGGATTTATCATGTTCAATTCAATAAAATTGTATTTATATAGCACCAATTCATAACAGAAGTTATCTCATTGCATTTTTCCTATAGAGCAGGTCTAGATGTCTTTATAATATTATTTACAGAGACCCAACAAATCCCACCATGAGCAAGCACTTGGTGACAGTGGCAATGAAAAACTTCCTTTAAGAGGCAGAAACCTCGAGCAGAACAGGATGGGCGGCCATCCGAGAGAGAGAGAGAGAGGAGGAGGAGGCGAGAAGAAGGAGAGCATACAGTAACACAATGCAAATTCCACCTATATATTTTAAAATAATAATAATGTAATGATACTGGTAATATTAATATTAATAAAGTAATAATAATAGGAATGATAGTGATAGGAATAATGATGATAATAATAAGACTATAGTAATTATTGTAGCAGCTTTGTAGGTGAGGAGAAGGATTTTAAATTCTATTCTGGATTTTCCAGGAGCCAGTGCAGAGAAGCTAATATTGGAGAAATAGGATCTCTTTTCCTAGTTCTTGTCAGTCTGAGCAGGATTCTGGATCACCTGGAGAGACTTGGATGGATGGATCTCATTTCCTAGTTTTTGTCAATGCCGAGTCAGAACTCCTTCGTCGCACTTGACAGCAGCATGGATTCTGCTCTGCTGCTCCATGGATGTATTATAAGATCATCCATGAGCCGCTGACACTCCGACTCTGGATTTGACGCTGTGTCACGGTGTAAGTGACGCAAAACACACTTTGAAATCCACTTTGATCGCCACAGCGTCCAGACTGAGGCTCATCTGTAGAAATGATTGAATCGCATTTCAAACCACCTCAAATGTGGCTCGGATCAGTATTCGCAAAATCGCATTTCATTTTTGCTGTCGAGGTTTTCTGAAATCAATCTGGATACAATCTGCCAAAAACAGATTTGGGCTGGCAGTCTGAACAAGGCCTGAGACTTTCCCACCTGACCCAGTCACCTGACTCCCACCTGCTCACCTGTGTCTCCTTTCTCCAATCACCCTGTCAGTACTAATACCTGGCTCTTACAGTGCTGTCAGTGTTGCTTTGTTGCTTCATGCCTTTGCCTCCCTGCATCTGCAACCTGCAGTCTTTACCTGAACCCTGATCTGTGTCTGCCTGCCTATTTGACTGAACCCTTTCCTGCCACATTCCTGTTCACCTGTTCCTCAGTTAATTCTTTTCGGACTTGCTTCCTGCCAGTAAGGTTTTTCATCTCCACTTTTTCAATAAACTACTGAACTGTCCCTGTGCGCCTCGATTGAGTTTGAGTCCTCCTCCTCTGCAGCCCGAATTCACCCCAAGAAAGTTTGAGGTAAAGTGAAACCTTTACAGAGAATATAGAATAATCAGTCTTTTTTTATATTGTTAGTTCTAAAATGAATAAATAGATAGTTCAAAAGTTAAAATATAGGAATATAATATGATGTTTATATTATATATAATGGAATTCAATGAAATGCTTTGGCCTTTACAGTCACCAGATCTCAACCCAGTTACACCAGTTTTAAGACAACGCTCTCCACCACCATCTTCATAAGACTAAATGATATAATATAAACTCTCATCTTCAGATCTGTGTAGTGACGTCTGTGACTGTCTCTGATGCTATATGTCCTTTTGTTTGTGTTTCTCTACCTGCTGTAGTCAGGTTTGTCTGATCTCAGTCAGATGACCTGATTAATAAAGGTTGTATATATAACTGAGGGAACATCTTGTGGAGGAGGTGTTCATCTCCAGTAGAGCTCCACAGACTTGGCAAGGAGCACTGAAGCTGGTCTGGAGGCTCGTGGTGGCCTGACTCCATACTAACACACTTCGTGCTGCCTTTATATGCTGATGACATACTGCTTTTTATTTCAGATGTTTAAAATATTTTTCATACTTATTTAAAAGAGATGATTCGATGATTAAAGTGTTCCCACCACAGGATTTAGTTCCAAGGTTTATTATTACAGACAAATCTGTAATGACTATAGCAGAAAATAGTTTCAGTCATGAAGACATTCATATCGATTATGATAAAAAAATTGGCCTTATACTACAACCATCACTGGTTTGGACTAATCAAACAATAGTGACGAGTTTTGTCTGACTGTATAAAGTCTCTTAATATACAGTATGTATGGCTATACATTATGTAATGTTACTCATTCTTTCTAAAGTCATCATGGAGAATTTACAACATTTTGTGAGCTCAGTTTTCTCTGGATTTCATACAGACAGTGTTACCATTTAGAGAAACTCATTCAGCCACTTTGATATAAAAAATTAAACCAACTGATTTGATGAAAACGTCTTTATTATCTGGAAACACTGAAATAATATTGAAACATTGCAACAAGCTAGTAAATATTGTTATTGAAACATGTCAAATAAAAGAGAGACAGTTGCAGAGTGCAGAGTGAGAGCAGTATCAGAGTTAAACCAGTAGCAGAGTCCCAGTGAGTCAGGTCAGGACTGGGGACACTGGTCTCTCCTCAGCGTCTCTGAGGCGGAGTCTGGGAGCCCTGGGTGGCCTCACAGGTCACAGAGCCCACCTTCCTCCACTGGTCTGCAGGGAGCCTCAGGGTGCTGCTCCAGCTGTAGTGGCCGTCCTTCTCCAGCACCCGGGGCTCCTGCTCTCCTCCCAGCTGCTGCTGCTGCTGCTGCTGCCGTCCACCTTCCAGGCCAGACTCCAGTCTGAGGAAGCCCTTGTTGGCCAGGCACATGAGCGTGGCCTTCCCTGCTGCAGCTCCTCGCTGGAGGCAGCACCGTCAGGGACGGCCTGACCCACTGGAGGAGGAGACAGAGACAATATGAAAAAGTTCATAAAAATACTCCACCCTGTTAGTTGCAGCAGAGGAGGCTGCTGGTTCAGGTAGTCTTCCTCAGACTGGATGAAACTGATCTTCTGTTTCACTTCCTCTCTGAGCTCAGTAACCATGGCAACAGACAGGCATCACTGCTGAACCATGGCAACAGACATGTTTCAGTACTAAAGATAAAAGTTGAAAGCGGAAAACTTAAACATCAGTGTTCAATAATTACACAATATGAAAAACTACAAACTATGTTCCTTCTGATTTTTCGGCCTGAACTCATAAGAAGTTTGTTTTTCTCCACTTTTAAGCAGACATCACTACTGAACCATGACTAAAGACAGACTTCACTACTAACAAAGTTTTTAAGTGCTGAAATGCTTTTTCCAACTCATAAAATGAATCCTACTAATACAGCATGTGGTTAAACCAGCTGCAGTGATACCGTGATATTCATGGGTTATACTGAGGATGTGAATTAATCAGTCTGAAGAATAATTTTGTAAAACATCTTTCCAATCAGACCATTAAAACCACAACAGCAGAGTCAGCTCCACTGATGTAGAGACACAAACCAGATTCACAACATGTGAAACATCAACGTCCACATCACACTGAAATCTCAGGACACTGAAGCTCCATATCTGCAATGCAACAAATGTTTTCTGTAGAAACACTGATGCTTCATAAACATAATGTATTCTGTGCCACAATCAGTACATGTCACTGAACAAACTGATTGTTTACCAAACGCCTCATATGTCCCTCACACTTCATACTTATAATCCCATGTAACAGCTGTCTGTGAATAGAACAGTGTTTAGTTTCAACTAAAGACCTGAGACCTGGATATTCCTCCAAGATTAGATCTTTTTAAGTCTGTGGAGATTTTTAATGGCATTCCAGGTGTTCACATTTGAATTCACTGCCACAACGAGAGATTCAGTATGTGCCTGTCTGTACACAGCTCCCTTCAAGATTGAATTTTCTCCACTATAAATTGTAACAGCTGCTTGTTGTACCCTAACCGTAAACATCACAATTTAGTGCCTAACATTAACCTAATCTAACCTGTATCCTAAAACCAAGTCTTAACCCTCAAAAGCCGTCTCCACCCACGGGACCTCAATTTCTGTCCCACAGTGACCCCATGGGTTAGTGTGCGTTCTGGTTAAAGTCCCCACTGGGATATAAAAGCAAAAACACACATACCAGTTTTCCTCCTGAAGTTCAAACAGTCCACCTTAACAACCTGAAGAGACACAAACCAAATTCACAACATGTGAAACATCAACGTCCACATCACACTGAAATCTCAGGACACTGAAGCTCCATATCTGCAATGCAACAAATGTTTTCTGTGGCAGAAACACTGATGCTTCATAAACATAATGTATTCTGTGAATGTGTTGCTGAACAAACTGATTGACAAAAGGCAGAAAATTTAATTTAGGTTTGGACACATACAGTAGGTGTCTTCTCAGGTCCAGAATGTTGGACCCAATCTGCATCAAACCTTTCAGCATGTTGGCAGTGGTTAATGTCCCTGTCAACTCACAGCAAGAAGGTCCACGAGCCAACAGCCCAACTAGTAGCTCAACTAATTTGAAAAACAGAAATTATGATTTGATTAAAGAATATATTCATATTAAGGCAGCTGTAACACCTGAACACTACTGTACCTAATTATGTAAGAGTGCATGAAAACTAGTTAGCAAGCGAGCACAGAAGTCTAAACAGGTAGCTAAAAGTAATGGATAAACGGTTGGAACATCCAGCTTCACTCTAAGTGGTAGAATGATGGAACCAAACCAACCTTAACAGTGACACTTCAATTGTATGAAAAAATATTGTAATAATATCCACTTATATATAATCAATAGTGTTCACATTTGGTACATGATAGGTGGGAATAGAAGTGGTACTTGAGTTCAACTGACAGGGCTGTACCTTAGACCAAAAGGTTGGAAACCACTGGTGTATGTGACCATGAATTTTGATGTGTGATTTGACCTATCTGATCTTGACATGCATAAATTACTGCCTGAAAAGAGATCCGATCTGAAGCTGACAGCCAACCATAGACTAATAGAGAGATAACACCAGCACCGCAGCAGCATGATGAGCTATCAATTAACAAGTGTGGTCAAAAGAGCAGCAATAATTTAGACTAATAATAATGTCCTGAGTCAGAGACTCAATTCTAAAATATTATACTTTTTGCTTCAAAGACTAATTTATATAAATAATAAAATCCTGTTTTCACCTCCTGACCAACAGATAGACAGAAGATACATTTCTGTACCAAACCAAATCAAAGTAATAGTAAACAATTTTAAATAAAGGTTACTGTTTTCCTAGAATACTTGTCCTTTGTGATTATGACGTACTGCACAGCTGTTTATCATCTACACATAACAAGTAATTCCATGTCTCCTATTATCCAACCACAGCATGGAAAGTCTTAACAGCAGAGGACCCAGGATGGAGCCTGAACACCATCATTTATATTGGTAGTAGCTGATGAATGTTGACCAAGTGAGACAACATCACATCTGCCTGACATATAAGGACTGAACCAGTTTAACACTGTGACACAGAAGGCAACATGTCTCTGCAGTCGATGTAGACATTTACTGTAACTTATTCTACTAATGACAGCAATTAAATACTAAATATATATTTGATATTTTCTTATAATCCATATTTAATCTCAGGTCTTTTACAACATTAGTATTGTTTTGTCCAGTGTTGTGGAGTAAAAAAGGTCAAATTAACTTTCTGTAAAATTAAGTAAGTTGCTTAAAAACTACTTTTCAGTTTCAATTACCTGAATGTGCACCTTCACTGTAGATTCTGTATGATTTGTAATGTAGCGTGTGACAGCTGTCTTGGCCTATTTATGTTGTCTGTATTGTCTTTATTGACCTAATGCTGTTTTCATGCTGCCCTCTTGGCCAGATCTCTCTTGAAAAACAGTTTATCACAATAAGACGTTCACATGATTTAGTAAATGTTTAAGGAAAGATTTTCTTTACTTAAAAAGCTGAATATGTAAATACTACACAGCATCCTGAGTTTCTGTTAATCAACATGAGGATGATTCAAACAGCCAGCTGTCCCAGCACTGAGGAGGAAACACCATGATATGTTGAGGACAGCTACAGTTCACTGACTCTGTGTGTTTGCATATCTGTCCTGCCTCTCTGCTCCCAGCCGTTAAGAGGCCAGTGTTGATCAGTGGCTGTCCAGGCCTTTCAGAGCCACTGACACGCCGGCAGCACAATGATGATGTCACTGATTCCACTGCTGGCCACCCTGGGGCTCCTTGTTCAGGGTGAGACTCTCTTCTGAAAACTTTGCTTCAGGATGCAACCAGGTTCACCACAATGATGTTCTGCTGTGATGGAGAAACACTGAGACGAGCAGCATTTACCTTCTTCCATCTATTCTCCATGTTAAAGAAATGAGACTCTTCTGTTTGGATGCTGATCATCTTTCTCCAAGCTGGATTTGTCTCAATAACCCTTCTCCTCATTTTCATGTTTTCCAGGTTCATCAGGACAAATCATCGTGACTCAGTCTCCTGGATCTCAGTCTGTTGTTCCAGGAGACTGTCTCTCTCAGATGTAAAACCAGCAAGTGTTAGTAGCTACCTCCACTGGTACCTTCAGAAACCTGGAGAAGCTCCTAAACTCCTGATTTATTACGCTACAAACCGTTACTCTGGAGTTCCAGGTCGTTTTAGTGGAAGTGGATCTGGGACTGACTTCACTCTGACCATCAGTGGAGTTCAGGCTGAAGATTCAGGAGTTTACTACTGTCAGCAGAGTGACAGCTACCCGTTCACACAGTGATACAACGTCGTACAAAAACCTCCCTCAGCTGGAGAGGAACTGATCTGACTCAACAGCTGCACTGAAACTAAAACAACAGAGGTTTACAAAAAAAACATTTTTATCAATAATAATTCACTTTGAACATTGAAACACTAAATATACTGTATCTAACTAAAAGTTATACTCTTAATGCTTTCATTAAAGGTGCAATGTGTAAGAATGTAAGAGATTTAAGTTTAAAACGTTCAAAAATTAACTAAAATTATCAACAGAATGCAAAGAAATAACAGTTGTGACTTCATGTCAAAGACTTCTATGTATTGTGTTGCAGAGATTTCTACCGAAGTTAGCATGCTAACCAGCTAACACCTATTTTCTTTATCAAATAGAAAAATACACCCGTACACCTTCTGAATTCAAGTTTCTCTCTTTTACTGAACTAAGACCAGCTTAACTGACTTGTTTATTTATTCGCAACAATAATTCACCAGAAACAAAACCAAACTTACCCAAACCGTCTTGGTTAGTGTTTCCACTGTTCCAACAATCACCAACTCTGGTTTGGTCGAGATAAATCCTTAATTCACAGAGTTAAGGCCTTTGCACACCAAGTCCGGATTTTTCGTATGCTTTTTAAATCGGTCATTCGATCAAAATCAAAAGAAACCTGCTGAGTCGATGCTTTTATTTTTCTATTCGTAAATTCACAATATGAGACAAAATGGAGTCGTCAAGCAGTGAGGATGATTTTGTACCATCTTCATATGTCTCATTTCATACTTTAATCCATAACCCTGTTGTGAATAACTATTTAGTTTCAACTAAAGACCTGAGACCTGGATATTCCTCCAAGATTAGATCTTTTTAAGTCTGTGGAGATTTTTTTAATGGCATTCCAGGTGTTTACATTTGAATTCACTGCCACACCGACAAGTGCCTGTCTGTACACAACTCCCCTTCAAGATTGAATTTTTTCCCCTTTAAATTGTAACAACTGTTTGACAAGTTGTTTGTGCATTTACCACATGAGGCCTCAGTGGTTATGTCCCAACCCCCGGCTCTCAGTCCCTCAGTTCAGCCATTCCCACTTCCCCAGGCCCCTGCATTTCTATGGCTTTGTTCAGACTGCAGGCAAATCAGATTTGTTTCTCAAATCAGATCTTTAAGACAGACTGGCCGCATGGTTATTTGTAAGTGATCCGATCGGATTTGTGTGTCCAGACATCACCAACCTCTCTGCATGGGTTGCTGTGGTAACGACAAGGAAGCATGAGAAATGGAGATCCATCCTCTCGCCCTCCAAACAATCATGCTGTCAAGTCAGAACTCCAAAGACAGCATGGATTCTGCTGCTCCATGGTTGTATTATAAGATCATTCATGAGGTCTGGTTCCGTCACTCTGGATTTCGTGTGCTGTTTCACTGTAAGACGCAAAACACACTTTGAAATCCACTGATCGTACAGCATCCGGAGAAACATCTGTGAAGATTGAATCGCATTTCAAACCACCTCCAAATGTGGCTCGATC
>CM050840.1:90651-119637 GCA_027580175.1 Siniperca scherzeri
GTAGCCTGTGTGGTCCGACCAGAGGTAGCTCCTGTTGGCCGTCTCCCGGCAGCTCCCAAGCAGCCGGGAAACCAGGGAGGCTGGGTGACTGTCCGAAGGAAGCATAGCTCTAAGTAGAAGCCCACGGTTCACCACCAACCTGTTCACTTTTCTAACAAGTTCTCCCCACTCAGCGACACATCCACTGAGAAACCAGCTCTGATTATTGGCAGCTCCATTTTGAGAAACGTGAAGTTAGCGACACCAGCGACCATAGTCAAATGTATTCCTGGGGCCAGAGCGGGCAACGCTGAATCCTCTTTAAAACTCCTCTCCTGTGGAACCAGATCCCAGTTTGGGTTCGGGAGGCAGACACCGTCTCCACATTTAAGAGTAGGCTTAAGACTTTCCTCTTTGATAAAGCTTATAGTTAGGGCTGGCTCAGGTGAGTCCTGAACCATCCCTTAGTTATGCTGCTATAGGCCTAGACTGCCGGGAGACTTCCCATGATGCACCTCTCTCCTCCTCTCCCTCTCCGTCTGTATGCATTTTTATCCCATTACTGCATGTTACTAACTCGACATCTTCTCTCTCCCGTAGTTCTGTGCTTTCTCGTCTCTCTCTTCTCTCCTTTTGTCGCTTTCAGCAGGTATTTCTGCCTCCAGAGCTGCAGAGTCTGGATCTGTGGTTGTGGGCCACCTGCTGCCCCCGTGTTCCTGCTCGACAACTGCTACTACAGTTGTTGCAAGGAGCTAACTTCTGTTATGAATTGGCACTATATAAATAAAACTGAATTGAATTGAATTTAAAGCGATGACCCCTGCGGTGGGTGAAGCCTACTCATAAAATGCACCGACACCGGATCTCTCTCCAAACTAAATTGAGAAGCTGGCAGCGCTGGCTTTATCCTGTCCAGACCTTTATTGATAAATATATGTTGTTCTGGGTTCTTTTGTTTTTATTCATGAAATCCTTTGTATTTATTTAATATTGAGCACATTGGCGTTCCGTAGTTTGGCACCTCAGACCGAGTAGTTTGTTGAGAATGTATTTTCTTGAGTGAACAGGCACAAACTACACTCGCGTTCACAGAAAATAAGCTGCAGATATTTAACCAACTATTTCTGCTTACCTGTTATTTTATCTTTCGCAGCATGTTCCCAGAGTTTTTTTCAGTTTTTAGATGAATTTGTTTTTGTAAAAACCAAAATGTGTTTTATCACATGAACATTTAGTAGATTAGATTAGATTCAACTTTATTGTCATTACACACAGTCAGTTCAAGGAAATGCAGTTGAGCACCAGACGGTGCAAACAGCGGCATATAGAGATATATAAAGATCAACTAATGTAGAGAATGAAGAGTGACATGATGAAATTAAAGTAGACTTTCGGAAGTCTTTGTGGGCCAACTGGGATTAAACCTTTCTGCTGTGGTCTGAAATAAAACTTCTGAGGAGGTGACGCCACCGTCTATACGGGCGTATTTGTAGCCGACAGAAGCACTTCCGTAGTGAATGAAAGTAAGTGTAGCGGCTTTTGGACTGGTAGCTTAGCTCACTACACTTTCCAAGTCGCTCGCTCAACTCTGCCTGTATGTTGATGACAGGTGTGCAACTGTCTGACATGGTGGCTCTGATGGTAACAACCGCCTTTGTAAGTCAGACCGCCATCTTTAGCTTGACCTCTGACAAACCCGTTCTCTGTGTTGTAATACATCTCTTCATAAAGGCTGTAATCACACACTTTATTCTCGTCAAAGAGTCCCACTGCGTACCAGTTAGAGTATGCGTTGAAGTCATAAGGAACGGAGAACATGATGGCCATTTTTCCATCACATTTCTTTGTGGATTCATTCTGCAGATCGTAAGTGAGGACTCCAACAGATCCACGTGCTCTGTGAGGAGTCTTGATGAACAGAGTGCTGCCAGATTCAGAGGGACCGAGTGTTGGCGGAAAGCCTTCTCACAGGATCCACTGACAGTGGACCAGCTGGGGACAGAAAGAAGACAAAAGATACTTTGTTCAGAAGGATATCAGTTTCATTTCACAGCATTCAGTTCAGAGGTAAGTGTTTAACCTAGCTTAGCACAAACACTGGAAGCAGGGGCAAACTGTTAGCTCTATTAAAGAGAAGAGATACACCTGTTATCTGAACTGATATCAGCCCTCTAAATCTGGGCAAAGGAAACGTTTAAAAAGCTTCCTGTGACGTAAGAAAAGACACAGTGAAACTAAAGTGTGAACTCACCTCGGGTTACACAGGGTGTACATGAGCACATATTCTCAAGCTCAATGGTGCACTGGCGATGGGTCATGATGTCTTCAACCTGCAGGAGACAGCAGGAGACACTTAGGTCTGTTTTCAGACTTCATGTGGAAAGTGAAAGTGAAATGTGAGCCGTTCCTCAGCTGTGTGAAGGCAACACTGAATATTTCTGAGGACTGACGTGACGTCTGATCAGCTGCAGACTGAACGAGCTGCAGGGATTCAGTTTCTTTTGCAGGGATTCAGATGAAGAGTGAATCCAGTAATTCAGCCTGCTCATGACGAAGCAGTGCATGAATCACACGAGTTAGGTTAGTTAGTTAGTTAGTTAGCTGGTTGGTGACCTGCGAGCTCAAATCAACATCGAAAAGCTCTCTGATAAAGAGAAAGACTGTTGTACAAGCAAAAGCTGTGGACCACTGCAGTCTGTTTCCTGGCCAGTCATTATTAAATGCATTCATACAACAGAGACTGTGACCAGCGCTGAAGTGAAAGTTACAGATTATTTCAAAATGACTTTGCTACAACAACGAGAGTAAATGTAATTATTACGTCCATCCTATCGGTCAACAGGAAGCCGGGAGTTGTTTCTGTCTGGAGGAGAATCAGGGTATAACCAGTGCTCCCAGCCTGTCTGTCCCAGTATAACCAGTGCTCCTTGTCCCAGTATAATCAGTGCTCCCAGCCTCTTACCTGCTGTGGAGCCAGATGGAGCTGATGGTCTTCAGTGAGCCGCTGAGACAGAAGGAAGCTGCTGCCGTCGCTCCCTCTCTCTTTTATAGTCGACAGATCGAACGGCTGAAGTGTGGAAGTCCCCAACGTCCCCAGCAGCAGAGCCGCTCATCCATCAAACTGCAGCTATCACTTTCATTTCCGTCCTGGAAGCCGGATCCCTGGTCCGTCCTCTCTGAGCCTGGATACATTCCCAAAGGCTGCATGCATAAAGCTGCCTTGAGTCTGTGTGAATGATTCATCGTGTGTTGAGGTTTTTATTTAATTATTCACCCAAAAGCTGCTGCTTTTTCAAAAGTCGGTTAAAATATGTGTCAACAGCTCAAACTGGTTTCTTCACACAAAATGTCGTCCGACTCCCTCAGTCCTGCAGCCAGAGGAAACTGTGTTCATTAATCATTAAAATCAATAATGGGAAGCAATGATATTAACGTGTTTAATAAACAGAAGCAATGATATTAACGTGTTTAATAAACAGAAGCAATGATATTAACGTGTTTAATTTACTGTGAAGTTAAATGTGATTTAATAAATCAGAAGCAGCAATTTACTGAATCTGTGAAGGTTAAAAAACAAAAAGTACAACGCTAATAAAACATGCAAACCTTAATTCAAAGATTCATTAATTTATTGATCATTTGAAGAAACAATAATGATGTAACATTAATAACTTTACTTTATTATTAACAGTAGTAATACTTAATAAAGTGATGAAATAAACACATCTTCAGTCTGTAGTTTGTGTCTGCAGCCCTCAGTGCAGCCTGACAGGCACTCAACAACCAATCAACACACTGTACAAATACTTCATTACAAGCCAAAGTCCTGCATTCAATATCTCATTGAAGTAAAAGTACACAGGTGTAATCAGTAAAATATACTAGAAGTTTGTTTTAACAAAGAAAAGATGTGAACTTTCTTTAAATAAAAACTATAAATCAAAACTGTTAAACTTAAAGGAAGAAAAAAGCATAAAAGACAAAACCAGGTTTTAACTGATTAATAAATGTTTCTGTCAACTTAAACTTTTATCTTAAATATAAGTTTTATAGATATTTTCACCTTCTTGTTGGAGACGAATAAATTCACGAACACGTTTCAACCTTTACAGGTAAATATGTGGTTTGTGAAGTTGGGCTGAATAAATGAAACATTTGTCATTAATCATCTAATTTCCAATTAATCAATACGTGACTCATTCTGCATGTATATTATGTGTGCAGATTTTCCTTCCTGTTTCTCTCTGTGCATCAATAAAGTTTGATCTTCATTTCTTTTTATTATTTATTATTTATTTTCTTTATCTGTAAAATGATCTGAAACCATCGACTTTGCTTTGAAATTGTGATGAGAATTTTTACTATTTTCTGACATTTTATAGACAAAAGCGATGAATTGAAAAATAATCAGTACATGAATCAATAATAAAAATAATTTTAGAGTAGGCTTAAGACTTTCCTCTGTGATAAAGCTTATAGTTAGGGCTGGCTCAGGTGAGTCCTGAACCATCCCTTAGTTATGCTGCTATAGGCCTAGACTGCCGGGAGACTTCCCATGATGCACCTCTTTCCTCTCTCCTCCTCTCCCTCTCCATCTGTATGCATTTTTATCCCATTACTGCATGTTACTAACTCGACATCTTCACTTTTCCGTAGTTCTGTGCTTTCTCATTTCTCTCTTCTCTCCTTCTGTCGCTTTCAGCAGGTATTTCTGCCTCCGGAGCTGCAGAGTCTGGATCTGTGGTTGTGAGCCGCCTGCTGCCCCCGTGTTCCTGCAGAGTCTGGATCTGTGGTTGTGGGCCGCCTGCTGCCCCCGTGTTCCTGCAGAGTCTGGATCTGTGGTTGTGAGCCGCCTGCTGCCCCCGTGTTCCTGCAGAGTCTGGATCTGTGGTTGTGAGCCGCCTGCTGCCCCCGTGTTCCTGCAGAGTCTGGATCTGTGGTTGTGGGCCGTCTGCTGCCCCCGTGTTCCTGCAGAGTCTGGATTTGTGGTTGTGGGCCACCTGCTGCCCCCATGTTCCTGCTCGACAACTGCTACTGCAGTTGATGTAATGAGCTAACTTCTGTTATGAATTGGCACTATATAAATAAAACTGAATTGAATTGAATTTAAAGCGATGACCCCTGCGGTGGGTGATGTCACAGAAGCCTACTCATAAAATGCACCAACACCAGATCTCTCTCCAAACTAAACTGAGAAGCTGGCAGCGCTGGCTTTATCCTGTCAGACCTTTATTGATAAATATATGTTGTTCTGGGTTCTTTTGTTTTTATTCATGAAATCCTTTGTATTTATTTAATATTGAGCACATTGGCGTTCCGTAGTTTGGCACCTCAGACCGAGTAGTTTGTTGAGAATGTATTTTCTTGGTGAACAGGCACAAACTACACTCGCGTTCTGAAAATAAGCTGCAGACATTTAACCAACTATTTCTGCTTACCTGTTATTTTATCTTTCGCAGCATGTTCCCAGAGTTTTTTCAGTTTTTAGATGAATTTGTTTTGTAAAACCAAAATGTGTTTTATCACATGATAAAGTAGTAGATTAGATTGGATTCAACTTTATTGTCATTACACACAGTCAGTACAAGGAAATGCAGTTTAGCACCAGACGGTGCAAACAGCGGCATATAGAGATATATAAAGATCAACTAATGTAGAGAATGAAGAGTGACATGATGAAATTGAAGTAGACTTTCTGTCTTTGTGGGCCAACGGGGATTAAACCTTTCTGCTGTGGTCTGAAATAAAACTTTTGAGGAGGTGACGCCACCGTCTATACGGGCGTATTTGTAGCCGACAACAGCACTTCCGTAGCTGCTTTTGGACTGGTAGCTTAGCTCACTACACTTTCCAAGTCGCTCGCTCAACTCTGCCTGTATGTTGATGACAGGTGTGCAACTGTCTGACATGGTGGCTCTGATGGTAACAGCTTCGCCTTTGTAAGTCAGACCGCCAACTTTAGCTTGACCTCTGACAAACCCGTTCTCTGTGTTGTAATACATCTCTACATAAAGGCTGTAATCACACACTTTATTCTCGTCAAAGAGTCCCACTGCGTACCAGTTAGAGAACACGTTGAAGTCATAAGGAACGGAGAACATGACGGCCATTTTTCCATCACATTTCTTTGTGGATTCATTCTGCAGATCGTAAGTGAGGACTCCAACAGATCCACGTGCTGCGTGAGGAGTCTTGATGAACAGAGCGCTGCCAGATTCAGAGGGACCGAGTGTTGGCGGAAAAGCCTTCTCACAGGATCCACTGACAGTGGACCAACTGGGGACAGAAAGAAGACAAAAGATACTTTGTTCAGATGGATATCAGTTTCATTTCACAGCATTCACTTCAGAGAAGTGTTTAACCTAGCTTAGCACAAACACTGGAAGCAGGGGCAAACTGTTAGCTCTAATAAAAGAGAAGAGATACACCTGTTATCTGACTTATATCAGCCCTCTAAATCTGGGCAAAGGAAACATTTAAAAAAGCTTCCTGTGACGTAAGAAAAGACAGTGAAACTAAAGTGTGAACTCACCTCGGGTTACACAGGGTGTACGCAGAGCACTTATTCTCAAGCTCAATGGTGCACTGGCGATGGGGCATGATGTCTTCAACCTGCAGGGAGACAGCAGGAGACACTTAGGTCTGTTTTTCAGACTTCATGTGCGGAAAGTGAAAGTGAAATGTGAGCCGTTCCTCAGCTGTGTGAAGGCAACACTGAATATTTCTGAGGACTGACGTGATGTCTGAGCAGCTGCAGACTGAACGAGCTGCAGGGATTCAGATGAAGAGTGAATCCAGTAATTCAGCCTGCTCATGACGAAGCAGTGCATGAATCACACTAGTTAGTTAGTTAGTTAGTTAGCTGGTTGGTGACCTGCGAAGCACAAATCAACATCCAAAAGCTCTCTGATAAAGAGAAAGACTGTTGTACAAGCAAAAGCTGTGCGACCACTGCAGTCTGTTTCCTGGCAAGTCATTATTAAATGCATTCATACAACAGAGAGACTGCGACCAGCGCTGAAGCGAAAGTTACAGATTATTTAAAAATGACTTTGCTACAACAACGAGAGTAAATGTAATTATTACGTCCATCCTATCAGTCAACAGGAAGCCGGGAGTTGTTTCTGTCTGGAGGAGAATCAGGGTATAACCAGTGCTCCCAGCCTGTCTGCCCCAGTATAACCAGTGCTCCCAGCCTGTCTGTCCCAGTATAACCAGTGCTCAAAGCCTATCTGTCCCAGTATAACCAGTGCTCAAAGCCTATCTGTCCCAGTATAACCAGTGCTCCCAGCCTCTCTGTCCCAGTATAACCAGTGCTCCCAGCCTCTCTGTCCCAGTATAACCAGTGCTCCCAGCCTCTCTGTCCCAGTATAACCAGTGCTCCCAGCCTCTTACCTGCTGTGGAGCCAGATGGAGCTGATGGTCTTCAGTGAGCCGCTGAGACAGAAGGAAGCTGCTGCCGTCGCTCCCGTCTCTCTTTTATAGTCGACAGATCGAAACGAAGCTGAAGTGTGGAAGTCCCCAACGTCCCCAGCAGCAGAGCCGCTCATCCATCAAACTGCAACTATCACTTTCATTTCCGTCCTGGAAGCCGGATCCCTGGTCCGGTCCTCTCTGAGCCTGGATACAGTCCCGAAGGCTGCATGCATAAAGCTGCCTTGAGTCTGTGTGAATGATTCATCGTGTGTTGAGGTTTTTATTTAATTATTCACCCAAAAGCTGCTGCTTTTTCAAAAGTCGGTTAAAATATTTGTCAACAGCTCAAACAGCTTTCTTCACACAAAATGTCGTCCGACTCCCTCAGTCCTGCAGCCAGAGGAAACTGTGTTCATTAATCATTAAAATCAATAATGGGAAGCAATGATATTAACGTGTTTAATTTACTGTGAAGTTAAATGTGATTTAAAAAATCAGGAGCAGCAATTTACTGAATCTGTGAAGGTTAAAAAAACAAAAAGTACAACGCTAATAAAACATGCAAAACTTAATTCAAAGATTCATTAATTTATTGATCATTTAAAGAAACAATAATGATGTAACATTAATAACTTTACTTTATTATTAACAGTAATAATACTTAATAAAGTGATGAAATAAACACATCTTCAGTCTGTAGTTTGTGTCTGCAGCCCTCAGTGCAGCCTGACAGGCACTCAACAACCAATCAACACACTGTACAAATACTTCATTACAAGCCAAAGTCCTGCATTCAATATCTCATTGAAGTAAAAGTACACAGGTGTAATCAGTAAAATATACTAGAAGTTTGTTTTAACAAAGAAAAGATGTGAACTTTAATAAATAAATAAATAAAACTTTATTTATAGAGCACTTATCAAAACAAAGTACAAAGTGCTTCACAACAAGAAAAATAAAATAACACAGTGAATGACGAAATATAAAGAAATAAAACACATGAAATACAGAAAAGCAATAAAATAAACAGTAAAATAAACAGCCAGTTCACGTAAAATCAGGATATGCTTTCAGATAAAAATGTGTTTTGAGACGAGATTTAAACAAAGACACTGACTCAGACAATCTAATTTCTTCAGGCAAGTTGTTCCAGAGCCTCGGGGCCCTGATAGCAAAAGCTCTGTCCCCCTTAGTTTTCATCCTGGACTCAGGAACAGACAGGAGACCCCTGCCGAAGATCTCAAACTCGTGAAGGTTCATAAGGGATTACAAGGTCTAAAATATAATCTGGGGCCAGGCCATGAAGAGCCTTGAAAGTAATCAACAAGATCTTAAAATCAATCCTAAAACCAACAGGGAGCCAGTGTAAAGAGGCTAAAACAGGTGTTATGTGGTCATACTTCTTGGTCCTGGTTAACAGCCTAGCAGCTGAGTTTTGTACAGTCTGCAGTCGTGTCAGAGCTTTTGATTAAGACAAGTGAACAGGCTGTTACAATAATCAAGGCGTGAGGAGATAAAAGCATGCACAACAGTTTCTGCATCACTAAGATTTAAAATAGATCGTATTTTTGCAATGTTTCTGGTGATAGAAACATGATTGGACAAGCTTAGTGATATGTTGCTCAAAACATAAATTGCTATCAAACAGGACACCAAGATTTCGTGCAACAGGCTTGATATGTTGTGACAGGTTACCAGTAGATGACAGTATTTGTTTAGTGATGTGTTGGGGCCCAATAACAAGGATTTCAGTTTTATTTGAGTTGAGCTGAAGAAAATTTATCGACATCCAATTTTTTATGTCAGACAGGCAGTCCTGCAGAGAACTCAGCATACTAAGGTCAGTGGGCTTGACAGGGAGGTACAACTGTGTGTCATCCGCATAACAATGAAAAGAAATACCATGTCTGCGGATGACATCACCCAAAGGAAGCATGTATAAGGAGAACAATATTGGTCCCAGAATTGAACCTTGAGGCACACCATACTTGATATGGGAAAAGGATGACTTGAAGTTATTAATGCTGACACAGAATTTCCTATTGGACAGGTAAGATGCGAACCAGTCTAGTGCAGTTCCAGATATGCCCACCCAGTGCCTCAGTCTATCTAAAAGAATGCCATGATCAATTGTATCAAAGGCAGCACTTATGTCCAACAGCACAAGAATTGAACACATGCCTGCGTCTGCATTCATTAAAAGGTCATTGGTGACTTTTAGGAGGGCTGTCTCAGTGCTGTGGTGTTGACGAAAGCCAGATTGGAACTTTTCAAAGGTATTATTGTTTTCCACAGCAGCGAGAAGCTGCTTAGATACAAGTTTTTCGAGAATCTTCGAAATAAAAGGCAATTTGGATATTGGGCGGTAGTTATCCAGGAGGGTGGGATCAAGCCCAGGTTTTTTTAAGACTGGCTGGACACAAGCTGTTTTAAAGAAATCAGGGACGCAGCCAGTAGACAGCGAGCTGTTAAAAATAATTTGTAAAAGGGGCGCAATACAATCCATAACTTCCAATAGAAACCTAGTTGGGATTTTGTCCAGAGGACTGGAGGATACTCTCATAAGAGACATCATCTCTGCGAGTTCAGGCAGCGTAACAGCAGAAAAATTGCTCAAAGAATCCCTGAGCGGGTGATCCACATCTAAAAAGGCAGGATTGGGGGTGATATCAGATCTTATTAACTCCACCTTTTCAGCAAAGTGCAATAGAAACTTTCACAATCAGCATCACACTCAGCAGGGGCACAAGGAGACGCTGGGTTAACTAACTGATCCACAGTCTTAAACAGGAATCTGGGGTTGTGCTGATGGGCAGAGATAAGTGCAGAGAAATGGCATGTTCTTGCATCCTTCACCATCCTATTATAAAGGCGTAATAACTCTTTCATGGCCACAAAGTGGACCTGGAGACGTGATTTCTTCCATCTGCGTTCTGCTCTTCTGCAATTCTTTTTACAGCTTCGAATACTGTCATTTAACCATGGCTGTTTTCTAGTCTTTGAGTTTTGTCTATTTTAAGAGGAGCTATGAGATCTAAGGTTGAAGAACACAGGTAGTTAAAATAATCAACCAAATCGTTGGTGTTGGAGGAATCGGGAAACACACTGCCCGGAGAATTGAACTGTGTACAGAATTTTAAGGCACTATGCTCATTAAGGACGCGTGTGTACTTAGAGCGGGATAAGACAGAACTGGCAGCCTCTAATTCACAATTGAAAACAATGCATAGGTGATCAGATACAAACATGTCCCTGGTTTCCACAGATGGGATTTTCAGGCCCAAAGTAAAGACTAGGTCTAAGGTGTGGCCACGGGAATGAGTTTGGCCAGACACATGTTGTTGTAAGTTGAAAGAGTTAGTGATATTTAAAAAATCGGCAGCAAGGGCATTAGAGGAGTCATCAACGTGAATATTAAAGTCACCACAAAGAACAATTCTATCATAATTTAACACAAGACTGGATAAAAATTCAGGGAGTTCCAACAAGAAGGAGCCAGCTGGTTTAGGGGGGCGATATATAATAGCAAATATGACTGGGAGGGGGCCACCAAGTTTAAACATGAGCACTTCAAAGGAGGAAAAATCATTGCAAGCTATGAGGTCACACTTAAAATGCTTCCTATAGACAGTAACAAGGCCCCCACCTCGACCACAGACCCTAGGGCAACTAAAGCAGTCATAATCAGGAGGGCACAATTCAGCCAGCTGACTGTGATCACCAGGATGTAGCCAGGATTCAGTTAAAAACATAAAGTCTAACTCAGTGGAAGAGATAAAGTCATTTAAAATAAACGTTTTGTTAGAGAGGGATCTTACATTCAGGAGAGCCATCTTAAAATGTCTGTGCTGGTTCAGATTTGATGTTGAGACTGGAGGTCGGGTTCTGGCTCGGATCTTTATTAAGTTATTATTGTCGCTGTGTCGGTTGTGTCTGTTTCGCATTAAGGACCTGTCCGAAATTACCACAGGAATGTTAAAGGTGGCACTAGAGGCAGCCGGGCTCCAGATAGCAGCACTATGATCAGTCCACAAGGGGGCGGTAGTGACAGCAGAGAGTGCGTGGCAGTTTATTGTGGGCAGAGTAGACGAAGAAGAAGAGCGAGGGGAAACAGGTGATGTAAATAGTCAACTACGTGAGGAGGACAGCACAGCGTGCTGCAGGTTAGCCGCTAGCATGCGACTACCTGACTTTCTTTAAATAAAAACTCTAAATCAAAACTGTTAAACTTAAAGGAAGAAAAAAGCGTAAAAGACAAAACCAGGTTTTAACTGATTAATAAATGTTTCTGTCAACTTAAACTTTTATACGTTTAAATATAAGTTTTATAGATATTTTCACCTTCTTGTTGGAGACGAATAAATTCACGAACACGTTTCAACCTTTACAGGAAAATATGTGGTTTGTGATGTTGGGCTGAATAAATGAAACATTTGTCATTAATCATCTAATTTCCAATTAATCAATACGTGACTCATTCTGCATGTATATTATGTGTGCAGATTTTTCACTTCCTGTTTCTCTCTGTGCATCAATAAAGTTTGATCTTCATTTCTTTTTATTATTTATTTTCTTTATCTGTAAAATGATCTGAAACCATCGACTTTGCTTTGAAATTGTGATGAGAATTTTTTACTATTTTCTGACATTTTATAGACAAAACGATGAATTGAAAAAATAATCAGTACATTAATCAATAATAAAAATAATTTTAAGAGTAGGCTTAAGACTTTCCTCTGTGATAAAGCTTATAGTTAGGGCTGGCTCAGGTGAGTCCTGAACCATCCCTTAGTTATGCTGCTATAGGCCTAGACTGCCGGGAGACTTCCCATGATGCACCTCTTTCCTCTCCTCCTCTCCCTCTCCATCTGTATGCATTTTTATCCCATTACTGCATGTTACTAACTCGACATCTTCTCTTTCCCGTAGTTCTGTGCTTTCTCGTTTCTCCCCTCTCTCCTTCTGTCGCTTTCAGCAGGTATTTCTGCCTCCGGAGCTGCAGAGTCTGGATCTGTGGTTGTGGGCCACCTGCTGCCCCGTGTTCCTGCAGAGTCTGGATCTGTGGTTGTGGGCCACCTGCTGCCCTTGTGTTCCTGCAGAGTCTGGATCTGTGGTTGTGGGCCACCTGCTGCCCCGTGTTCCTGCAGAGTCTGGATCTGTGGTTGTGGGCCACCTGCTGCCCCGTGTTCCTGCTCGACAACTGCTACTACAGCAGTTGTAATGAAATAACTTCTGTTATGAATTGGCGCTATATAAATAAAACTGAATTGAATTGAATTTAAAGCGATGACCCCTGCGGTGGGTGAAGCCTACTCATAAAATGCACCGACACGGATCTCTCTCCAAACTCAACTGAGAAGCTGGCAGCGCTGGCTTTATCCTGTCCAGACCTTTATTGATAAATATATGTTGTTCTGGGTTCTTTTGTTTTTATTCATGAAATCCTTTGTATTTATTTAATATTGAGCACATTGGCTCCATAGTTTGGCACCTCAGACCGAGTTGTTTGTTGAGAATGTATTTTCTTGAGTGAACAGGCACAAACTACACTCGCGTTCACAGAAAATAAGCTGCAGATATTTAACCAACTATTTCTGCTTACCTGTTATTTTATCTTTCGCAGCATGTTCCCAGAGTTTTTTTCAGTTTTTAGATTAATTTGTTTTTGTAAAAACCAAAATGTGTTTTATCACATGAACATTTAGTAGATTAGATTAGATTCAACTTTATTGTCATTACACACAGTCAGTTCAAGGAAATGCAGTTGAGCACCAGGCAGTTGCAAACAGCGGCATATAGAGATATATAAAGATCAACTAATGTAGAGAATGAAGAGTGACATGATGAAATTAAAGTAGACTTTCGGAAGTCTTTGTGGGCCAACTGGGATTAAACCTTTCTGCTGTGGTCTGAAATAAAACTTCTGAGGAGGTGACGCCACCGTCTACACGGGCGTATTTGTAGCCGACAGAAGCACTTCCGTAGTGAATGAAAGTAAGTGTAGCGGCTTTTGGACTGGTAGCTTAGCTCACTACACTTTCCAAGTCGCTCGCTCAACTCTGCCTGTATGTTGATGACAGGTGTGCAACTGTCTGACATGGTGGCTCTGATGGTAACAGCTTCGCCTTTGTAAGTCAGACCGCCATCTTTAGCTTGACCTCTGACAAACCCGTTCTCTGTGTTGTAATACATCTCTTCATAAAGGCTGTAATCACACACTTTATTCTCGTCAAAGAGTCCCACTGCGTACCAGTTAGAGTATGCGTTGAAGTCATAAGGAACGGAGAACATGATGGCCATTTTTCCATCACATTTCTTTGTGGATTCATTCTGCAGATCGTAAGTGAGGACTCCAACAGATCCACGTGCTCTGTGAGGAGTCTTGATGAACAGAGCGCTGCCAGATTCAGAGGGACCGAGTGTTGGCGGCAAAGCCTTCTCACAGGATCCACTGACAGTGGACCAGCTGGGGACAGAAAGAAGACAAAAGATACTTTGTTCAGAGGGATATCAGTTTCATTTCACAGCATTCAGTTCAGAGGTAAGTGTTTAACCTAGCTTAGCACAAACACTGGAAGCAGGGGCAAACTGTTAGCTCTATTAAAAGAGAAGAGATACACCTGTTATCTGAACTGATATCAGCCCTCTAAATCTGGGCAAAGGAAACGTTTAAAAAAGTTTCCTGTGACGTAAGAAAAGACACAGTGAAACTAAAGTGTGAACTCACCTCGGGTTACACAGGGTGTACGCAGAGCACTTATTCTCAAGCTCAATGGTGCACTGGCGATGGGTCATGATGTCTTCAACCTGCAGGGAGACAGCAGGAGACACTTAGGTCTGTTTTTCAGACTTCATGTATGGAAAGTGAAAGTGAAATGTGAGCCGTTCCTCAGCTGTGTGAAGGCAACACTGAATATTTCTGAGGACTGACGTGATGTCTGATCAGCTGCAGACTGAACGAGCTGCAGGGATTCAGTTTCTTTTGCAGGATTCAGATGAAGAGTGAATCCAGTAATTCAGCCTGCTCATGACGAAGCAGTGCATGAATCACACGAGTTAGTTAGTTAGTTAGTTAGTTAGCTGGTTGGTGACCTGCGAAGCTCAAATCAACATCGAAAAGCTCTCTGATAAAGAGAAAGACTGTTGTACAAGCAAAAGCTGTGCGACCACTGCAGTCTGTTTCCTGGCCAGTCATTATTAAATGCATTCATACAACAGAGAGACTGTGACCAGCGCTGAAGTGAAAGTTACAGATTATTTCAAAATGACTTTGCTACAACAACGAGAGTAAATGTAATTATTACGTCCATCCTATCGGTCAACAGGAAGCCGGGAGTTGTTTCTGTCTGGAGGAGAATCAGGGTATAACCAGTGCTCCCAGCCTGTCTGTCCCAGTATAACCAGTGTTCTCTGTCCCAGTATAACCAGTGCTCTCTGTCCCAGTAAAACCAGTGCTCTCTGTCCCAGTAAAACCAGTGTTCTCTGTCCCAGTAAAACCAGTGCTCCCAGCCTCTCTGTCCCAGTATAACCAGTGCTCTCTGTCCCAGTAAAACCAGTGCTCTCTGTCCCAGTAAAACCAGTGCTCCCAGCCTGTCTGTCCCAGTATAACCAGTGCTCCTTGTCCCAGTATAATCAGTGCTCCCAGCCTCTTACCTGCTGTGGAGCCAGATGGAGCTGATGGTCTTCAGTGAGCCGCTGAGACAGAAGGAAGCTGCTGCCGTCGCTCCCGTCTCTCTTTTATAGTCGACAGATCGAAACGAAGCTGAAGTGTGGAAGTCCCCAACGTCCCCAGCAGCAGAGCCGCTCATCCATCAAACTGCAGCTATCACTTTCATTTCCGTCCTGGAAGCCGGATCCCTGGTCCGGTCCTCTCTGAGCCTGGATACAGTCCCGAAGGCTGCATCCATAAAGCTGCCTTGAGTCTGTGTGAATGATTCATCGTGTGTTGAGGTTTTTATTTAATTATTCACCCAAAAGCTGCTGCTTTTTCAAAAGTCGGTTAAAATATTTGTCAACAGCTCAAACAGCTTTCTTCACACAAAATGTCGTCCGACTCCCTCAGTCCTGCAGCCAGAGGAAACTGTGTTCATTAATCATTAAAATCAATAATGGGAAGCAATGATATTAACGTGTTTAATTTACTGTGAAGTTAAATGTGATTTAAAAAATCAGGAGCAGCAATTTACTGAATCTGAGAAGGTTAAAAAAACAAAAAGTACAACGCTAATAAAACATGCAAACCTTAATTCAAAGATTCATTAATTTATTGATCATTTGAAGAAACAATAATGATGTAACATTAATAACTTTACTTTATTATTAACAGTAGTAATACTTAATAAAGTGATGAAATAAACACATCTTCAGTCTGTAGTTTGTGTCTGCAGCCCTCAGTGCAGCCTGACAGGCACTCAACAACCAATCAACACACTGTACAAATACTTCATTACAAGCCAAAGTCCTGCATTCAATATCTCATTGAAGTAAAAGTACACAGGTGTAATCAGTAAAATATACTAGAAGTTTGTTTTAACAAAGAAAAGATGTGAACTTTCTTTAAATAAAAACTCTAAATCAAAACTGTTAAACTTAAAGGAAGAAAAAAGCATAAAAGACAAAACCAGGTTTTAACTGATTAATAAATGTTTCTGTCAACTTAAACTTTTATACGTTTAAATATAAGTTTTATAGATATTTTCACCTTCTTGTTGGAGACGAATAAATTCACGAACACGTTTCAACCTTTACAGGTAAATATGTGGTTTGTGATGTTGGGCTGAATAAATGAAACATTTGTCATTAATCATCTAATTTCCAATTAATCAATACGTGACTCATTCTGCATGTATATTATGTGTGCAGATTTTTCCCTTCCTGTTTCTCTCTGTGCATCAATAAAGTTTGATCTTCATTTCTTTTTATTATTTATTATTTATTTTCTTTATCTGTAAAATGATCTGAAACCATCGACTTTGCTTTGAAATTGTGATGAGAATTTTTTACTATTTTCTGACATTTTATAGACAAAACGATGAATTGAAAAAATAATCAGTACATTAATCAATAATAAAAATAATTTTAAGAGTAGGCTTAAGACTTTCCTCTGTGATAAAGCTTATAGTTAGGGCTGGCTCAGGTGAGTCCTGAACCATCCCTTAGTTATGCTGCTATAGGCCTAGACTGCCGGGAGACTTCCCATGATGCACCTCTTTCCTCTCTCCTCCTCTCCCTCTCCATCTGTATGCATTTTTATCCCATTACTGCATGTTACTAACTCGACATCTTCTCTCTCCCGTAGTTCTGTGCTTTCTTGTTTCTCTCCTCTCTCCTTCTGTCGCTTTCAGCAGGTATTTCTGCCTCCGGAGCTGCAGAGTCTGGATCTGTGGTTGTGAGCCGCCTGCTATCCCCGTGTTCCTGCAGAGTCTGGATCTGTGGTTGTGGGCCGCCTGCTGCCCCCGTGTTCCTGCAGAGTCTGGATCTGTGGTTGTGAGCCGCCTGCTGCCCCCGTGTTCCTGCAGAGTCTGGATCTGTGGTTGTGGGCCGCCTGCTGCCCCCGTGTTCCTGCAGAGTCTGGATCTGTGGTTGTGAGCCGCCTGCTGCCCCCGTGTTCCTGCAGAGTCTGGATCTGTGGTTGTGAGCCGCCTGCTGCCCCCGTGTTCCTGCAGAGTCTGGATCTGTGGTTGTGGGCCACCTGCTGCCCCCATGTTCCTGCTCGACAACTGCTACTGCAGTTGATGTAATGAGCTAACTTCTGTTATGAATTGGCGCTATATAAATAAAACTGAATTGAATTGAATTTATAGCGATGACCCCTGCGGTGGGTGATGTCACAGAAGCCTACTCATAAAATGCACCGACACCGGATCTCTCTCCAAACTAAACTGAGAAGCTGGCAGCGCTGGCTTTATCCTGTCCAGACCTACATTGATAAATATATGTTGTTCTGGGTTCTTTTGTTTTTATTCATGAAATCCTTTGTATTTATTTAATATTGAGCACATTGGCGTTCCGTAGTTTGGCACCTCAGACCGAGTAGTTTGTTGAGAATGTATTTTCTTGAGTGAACAGGCACAAACTACACTCGCGTTCACAGAAAATAAGCTGCAGACATTTAACCAACTAATTTCTGCTTACCTGTTATTTTATCTTTCGCAGCATGTTCCCAGAGTTTTTTTCAGTTTTTAGATGAATTTGTTTTTGTAAAAACCAAAATGTGTTTTATCACATGAACATTTAGTAGATTAGATTAGATTCAACTTTATTGTCATTACACACAGTCAGTACAAGGAAATGCAGTTGAGCACCAGACGGTGCAAACAGCGGCATATAGAGATATATAAAGATCAACTAATGTCGAGAATGAAGAGTGACATGATGAAATTAAAGTGGACTTCAGTGTAGTGAAGCTTCATTTAATGCACAGTAACTGGTTCACTCACTACACTTTCCAAGTCGCTCGCTCAACACTGCCTGTACCTTGATGATAGGTGTGCAACTGTCTGACATGGTGGCTCTGATGGTAACAGCTTTGCCTTTGTAAGTCAGACTGCCATGTTTAGCTTGACCTCTGACAAACCCGTTCTGTGTGTTGTAATACATTTCTTTATAAAGGCTGTAATCACACACTTTATTCTCGTCAAAGAGTCCCACTGCGTACCAGTTAGAGTACAAGTTGAAGTTATAAGGAACGGAGAACATGACGGCCATTTTTCCATCACATTTCTTTGTGGATTCATTCTGCAGTTCGTAAGTGAGGACTCCAACAGATCCACGTGCTGCGCGAAGAGTCTTGATGAACAGAGCGCTGCCAGATTCAGAGGGACCGAGTGTTGGCGGAAAAGCCTTCTCACAGGATCCACTGACAGTGGACCAGCTGGGGACAGAAAGAAGACAAAAGATACTTTGTTCAGATGGATATCAGTTTCATTTCACAGCATTCAGTTCAGAGGTAAGTGTTTAACCTAGCTTAGCACAAACACTGGAAGCAGGGGCAAACTGTTAGCTCTAATAAAAGAGAAGAGATACACCTGTTATCTGAACTGATATCAGCCCTCTAAATCTGGGAAAAGGAAACGTTTAAAAAAGCTTCCTGTGACGTAAGAAAAGACACAGTGAAACTAAAGTGTGAACTCACCTCGGGTTACACAGGGTGTACGCAGAGCACATATTCTCAAGCTCAATGGTGCACTGGCGACGGGGCATGATGTCTTCAACCTGTAGGGAGACAGCAGGAGACACTTAGGTCTGTTTTTCAGACTTCATGTGCGGAAAGTGAAATTGAAATGTGAGCCGTTCCTCAGATGTGTGAAGACAACACTGAATGTTTCTTAGGACTGACGTGATGTCTGAGCAGCTGCAGACTGAACGAGCTGCAGGGATTCAGATGAAGAGTGAATCCAGTAATTCAGCCTGCTCATGACGAAGCAGTGCATGAATCACACTAGTTAGTTAGTTAGTTAGTTAGTTAGCTGGTTGGTGACCTGTGAAGCTCAAATCAACATCCAAAAGCTCTCTGATAGTTTCTATTTGGTCACTGTCGTGGTGGAAGAAGATTTCAGATACCACACTGCAAAAACACACGTTTAAACTCCTGCATTTAAACATTTAAGTACAAGTATTATCATCACAATATACTCAAAGTACGTAGTTTACTATTTACGTCACCTGTTTCCCCTCGCTCTTCTTCTTCCTCTTCTCTGCCCACCAAAAACAGCCACGCACCCTCTGCTGTCACTACCTCCCCCTTGTGGACTGATCATAGTGCTGCTATCTGGAGCCCGGATCCCTCTAGTGCCACTTTTAACATTTCTGTGGTAATTTCGGATAGGTCCTTAATGTGAAACAGACACAGCCGACACAGCAATAATAATAACTTAATAAAGATCCGGGCCAGAACCCTACCTCCAGTCTCAACCTCAGATCTGAAGCAGCACAGACTTTTTAAGATGGCTCTTCGCAATGTAAGATCCCTCTCTAACAAAACGTTTATTTTAAATGATTTTATCTCGTCTACTGATTTAGATTTTATGTTTTTAACTGAATCCTGGTTACGTCCTCATGATCACAGTCAGCTGGCTGAATTGTGCCCTCCTGATAATGACTGCTTTAGCCGCCCTAGGGTTTGTTGTCGAGGTGGGGGCCTCGTTACTGTCTATAGGAAGCATTTAAAGTGTAACCTCATAGCTTGCAATGATTTTTCCTCCTTTGAAGTGCTCATTTTTAAACTTGGTGGCCCTCGCCCGGTCATATTTGCTATTATTTATTGCCCCCCTAAACCAGCTGTCTCCTTCTTGTTGGAACTCCCTGAGTTTTTATCCAGTCTTGTGTTAAATTATGATAGAATTGTTCTTTGTGGTGATTTTAATATTCATGTCGATGACTCCTCTAATGCCCCTTGCTGCTGATTTTTTAAATATCACAAACTCCTTTAACTTTCAACAACATGTGTCTGGCCAAACTCATTGCTGTGGCCACACCTTAGACCTAGTCTTTACTTTGGGCCTGAAAACCCCATCTGTGGAAATTAGGGACATGTTTGTGTCTGATCACCTATGCATTGTTTTTAACTGTAAATTACAGGCTGCTAGTACTGTCTTATCCCGCTCTGAGTACACACGCGTCCTTAATGAGCATAGTGCCTCAAAATTCTGTAAACTGTTAAATTCTCCTGGCAATGTGTTTCCCGATTCCTCCAACACCACCAACGATTTGGTTGATTATTTTAACTACCTGTGTTCTTCAACCTTAGATCTCATAGCTCCTCTGAAAAATAGACCAAACCCAAAGACTAGAAAACAGCCATGGTTAAATGACAGTATTCGAAGCTGTAAAAAGAAATGCAGAAGAGCAGAACACAGATGGAAGAAATCACGTCTCCAGGTCCACTTTGTGGTCATGAAAGAGTTATTACTCCTTTATAACAGGATGGTGAAGGATGCAAGAACATGCCATTACTCTGCACTTATCTCTGCCCATCAGCACAACCCCAGATTCCTGTTTAAGACTGTGGATCAGTTAGTTAACCCTGCCTCTCCTTGTGCCCCTGCTGAGTGTGGTGCTGATTGTGAAAAGTTTCTTTTGCACTTTGCTGGAATGGTGGAGTTAATAATCCTGCCTTTTTAGATGTCGATCACCCGCTCAGGGATTCTTTGAGCAATTTTTCTGCTGTTACGCTGCCTGAACTCGCAGACATCATGTCTCTTATGACAGTATCCCCCAGCCCTCTGGACAAAATCCCAACTAGGTTTTTATTGGTAGTTGCGGATTGTATTGCGCCCTTTTACAAATTATTTTTAACAGCTCGCTGTCTACTGGCTGCGTCCCTGATTTCTTTAAAACTGCTTGTGTCCAGCCAGTCCTAAAGAAACCTGGGCCTGATCCCACCCTCCTGGATACCTATAGCCCAATCTCCAACCTGCCTTTTATTTAGAAGATTCTCGAAAAACTTCTAAGCAGCTTCTTGCTGCTGTGGAAAACAATAATACCTTTGAAAAGTTCCAGTCTGGCTTTCGTCAGCACCACAGCACTGAGACAGCCCTCCTCAAGGTCACTAATGACCTTTTAATGAATGCAGACGCAGGCGTGTGTTCAGTTCTTGTGCCGCTGGACTTAAGTGCTGCCTTTGACACAGTTGATCATCATCTTCTTTTAGATAGACTGAGGCACTGGGTGGGCATATCTGGCTCTGCACTAGACTGGTTCTCATCTTATTTGTCCAATAGGAAATTCTGTGTCAGCATTAATAACTTCATGTCATCCGTCTCCAATATCAAGTACGGTGTGCCTCAAGGTTCAATTCTGGGACCAATACTGTTCTCCTTATACATGCTTCCTTTGGGTGATGTAATCCGCAGACATGGTATTTCTTTTCGTTGTTTTGCAGATGACACACAGTTGTACCTCCCTGTCAAGCCCACTGACCTCAGTACGCCGAGCTCTCTGCAGGACTGCCTGTCTGACATAAAACACTGGATGTCGATAAGTTTTCTTCAGCTCAACTCAAATAAAACAGAAATCCTTGTTATTGGGCCCCAACACATCACTAAAAAAAATACTGCCATCTACTGGTGATCTGTCACAACATGTCGAGCCTGTTGCAAGAAACCTCGGTGTCCTGTTTGATAGCAGTTTATGTTTTGAGCAACATATCACTGAGCTCGTCCAATCATGTTTCTATCACCTCAGAAACAAAAATACGATCTATTTTAAATCTTAGTGATGCAGAAACTGTTGTACATGCTTTTATCTCCTCACGCCTCGATTACTGTAACAGCCTGTTCACTCGTCTTAATCTAAAAACTCTGACAGACTGCAGACTGTACAGAACTCAGCTGCTCGACTGTAAACCAGGACCGAGAGGTGCGACCCCATCACACCTGGTTCAGCCTCTTTACATCGGCTCCCTGTTGGTTTCAGGATTGATTTTAAGATCTTATTGATTACTTTTAAGGCTCTTCATGGCTCCAGACTGTATTTTAGACCTTGTAATCCCTTGTGAACCTTCACGTAGTCTGAGATCTTCAGGCAGGGGTCTCCTGTCTGTTCCTGAGTCCAGGATGAAAACTAAGGGGGACAGAGCTTTTGCCATCAGGGCCCCGAGGCTCTGGAACAACCTGCCCGAAGACATCAGGCTGTCTGAGTCAGTGTCTTCTTTTAAGTCTCGTCTCAAAACACATTTTTATCTGAAAGCAGATCCTGATTTTACCTGAACTGGCTGTATATTTTATTGCTTTTGTGTATTTTATTTCTTTATATTTCTCCTGTTGTGAAGCACTTTGTACTTTGTTTTGATAAGATAAGATAAATAAAGTTTTATTATTAGTATTATCAAAAGTGAAAGTACTCATGTACTTCGTGTTCCCTGTGAGTGTTCTGATATATCACTGGATAATTATCACTGAGTCATTAACCTGTGAACTGCATTTTAATGTTGTAGTTAGTGGACGTGAAGCTCATTTATATGTTTGTGGTAGAAACACGTCTTTGAGGTCTAAAATGTTTCACCTGACGCTGGCCTTTCACCTGCTCTGCCAAACCTGTGAGAGGCTCAGACTGCAAACACGAAGGTGGAGACTGGATCCTGCTGTTTGGATGAGACACTGTTGGAAAGACTGTTGTACAAGCAAAAGCTGTGCAACCACTGCAGTCTGTTTCCTGGCCAGTCATTATTAAATGCATTCATACAACAGAGAGACTGCGACCAGCGCTGAAGCGAAAGTAAAGTTACAGATATTTAAAAATGACTTTGCTACAACAACGAGAGTAAATGTAATTATTACTTCCATCCTATCGGTCAACAGGAAGCCGGGAGTTGTTTCTGTCTGGAGGAGAATCAGGGTATAACCAGTGCTCCCAGCCTGTCTGCCCCAGTATAACCATTGCTCCCAGCCTGTCTGTCCCAGTATAACCAGTGCCCCCAACCTCTTACCTGCTGTGGAGCCAGATGGAGCTGATCTTGTAGAGCTGATGGTCTTCAGTGAGCCGCTGAGACAGAAGGAAGCTGCTGCCGTCGCTCCCGTCTCTCTTTTATAGTCGACAAATCGAAACGAAGCTGCGGCGATGCTGAAGTGTGGAACTCCCCACAAGGTTTCTTTCTTGCTTCCTGGTCAAAGGTTTGTGCAAACAGCTCAAACAGGTTTCTTCCTGGTCAAAGGTTTGTTTGGGGAGTTTTTCTTATTTTGAATCAAGGGTCAAATTTGTGATTTGGGGGTGTATCCATAAAGCTGCCTTGAGTCTGTGTGAATGATTCATCGTGTGTTGAGGTTTTTATTTAATTATTCACGCAAAAGCTGCTGCTTTTTCAAAAGTCGGCTAAAATATGTGTCAACAGCTCAAACAGGTTTCTTCACACAAAATGTTCCGACTCCTCAGTCCTGCAGCCAGAGGAAACTGTGTTCATTAATCATTAAAATCAATAATGGAAGCAATGATATTAACGTGTTTAATAAACAGAAGCAATGATATTAACGTGTTTAATTTACTGTGAAGTTAAATGTGATTTAAAAAATCAGGAGCAGCAATTTACTGAATCTGTGAAGGTTAAAAAACAAAAAGTACAACGCTAATAAAACATGCAAAACTTAATTCAAAGATTCATTAATTTATTGATCATTTGAAGAAACAATAATGATGTAACATTAATAACTTTACTTTATTATTAACAGTAATAATACTTAATAAAGTGATGAAATAAACACATCTTCAGTCTGTAGTTTGTGTCTGCAGCCCTCAGTGCAGCCTGACAGGCACTCAACAACCAATCAACACACTGTACAAATACTTCATTACAAGCCAAAGTCCTGCATTCAATATCTCATTGAAGTAAAAGTACACAGGTGTAATCAGTAAAATATACTAGAAGTTTGTTTTAACAAAGAAAAGATGTGAACTTTCTTTAAATAAAAACTCTAAATCAAAACTGTTAAACTTAAAGGAAGAAAAAAGCGTAAAAGACAAAACCAGGTTTTAACTGATTAATAAATGTTTCTGTCAACTTAAACTTTTATACGTTTAAATATAAGTTTTATAGATATTTTCACCTTCTTGTTGGAGACGAATAAATTCACGAACACGTTTCAACCTTTACAGGTAAATATGTGGTTTGTGATGTTGGGCTGAATAAATGAAACATTTGTCATTAATCATCTAATTTCCAATTAATCAATACGTGACTCATTCTGCATGTATATTATGTTTGCAGATTTTTCCCTTCCTGTTTCTCTCTGTGCATCAATAAAGTTTGATCTTCATTTCTTTTTATTATTTATTTTCTTTATCTGTAAAATGATCTGAAACCATCGACTTTGCTTTGAAATTGTGATGAGAATTTTTTACTATTTTCTGACATTTTATAGACAAAACGATGAGTTGAAAAAATAATCAGTACATTAATCAATAATAAAAAAAATTTAAGAGTAGGCTTAAGACTTTCCTCTGTGATAAAGCTTATAGTTAGGGCTGGCTCAGGTGAGTCCTGAACCATCCCTTAGTTATGCTGCTATAGGCCTAGACTGCCGGGAGACTTCCCATGATGCACCTCTTTCCTCTCTCCTCCTCTCCCTCTCCGTCTGTATGCATGTTTATCCCATTACTGCATGTTACTAACTCGACATCTTCTCTCTCCCGTAGTTCTGTGCTTTCTCGTTTCTCTCCTCTCTCCTTCTGTCGCTTTCAGCAGGTATTTCTGCCTCCGGAGCTGCAGAGTCTGGATCTGTGGTTGTGGGCCGCCTGCTGCCCCCATGTTGCTGCAGAGTCTGGATCTGTGGTTGTGGGCCGCCTGCTGCCCCCATGTTCCTGCAGAGTCTGGATCTGTGGTTGTGGGCCACCTGCTGCCCCTGTGTTCCTGCTCGACAACTGCTGCTACAGTTGATGTAATGAGCTAACTTCTGTTATGAATTGGCGCTATATAAATAAAACTGAATTGAATTGAATTTAAAGCGATGACCCCTGCGGTGGGTGAAGCCTACTCATAAAATGCACCGACACCGGATCTCTTTCCAAACTAAACTGAGAAGCTGGCAGCGCTGGCTTTATCCTGTCCAGACCTTTATTGATAAATATATGTTGTTCTGGGTTCTTTTGTTTTTATTCATGAAATCCTTTGTATTTATTTAATATTGAGCACATTGGCGTTCCGTAGTTTGGCACCTCAGACCGAGTAGTTTGTTGAGAATGTATTTTCTTGAGTGAACAGGCACAAACTACACTCGCGTTCACAGAAAATAAGCTGCAGATATTTAACCAACTATTTTCTGCTTACCTGTTATTTTATCTTTCGCAGCATGTTCCCAGAGTTTTTTTCAGTTTTTAGATGAATTTGTTTTTGTAAAAACCAAAATGTGTTTTATCACATGAACATTTAGTAGATTAGATTAGATTCAACTTTATTGTCACTACACACAGTCAGTACAAGGAAATGCAGTTGAGCACCAGACGGTGCAAACAGTGGCATATAGAGATATATAAAGATCAACTAATGTCGAGAATGAAGAGTGACATGATGAAATTAAAGTAGACTTTCGGAAGTCTTTGTGGGCCAACTGGGATTAAACCTTTCTGCTGTGGTCTGAAATAAAACTTCTGAGGAGGTGACGCCACCGTCTATACGGGCGTATTTGTAGCCGACAGAAGCACTTCCGTAGTGAATGAAAGTAAGTGTAGCGGCTTTTGGACTGGTAGCTTAGCTCACTACACTTTCCAAGTCGCTCGCTCAACTCTGCCTGTATGTTGATGACAGGTGTGCAACTGTCTGACATGGTGGCTCTGATGGTAACAGCCGCCTTTGTAAGTCAGACCGCCATCTTTAGCTTGACCTCTGACAAACCCGTTCTCTGTGTTGTAATACATCTCTTCATAAAGGCTGTAATCACACACTTTATTCTCGTCAAAGAGTCCCACTGCGTACCAGTTAGAGTATGCGTTGAAGTCATAAGGAACGGAGAACATGATGGCCATTTTTCCATCACATTTCTTTGTGGATTCATTCTGCAGATCGTAAGTGAGGACTCCAACAGATCCACGTGCTCTGTGAGGAGTCTTGATGAACAGAGTGCTGCCAGATTCAGAGGGACCGAGTGTTGGCGGCAAAGCCTTCTCACAGGATCCACTGACAGTGGACCAGCTGGGGACAGAAAGAAGACAAAAGATACTTTGTTCAGAAGGATATCAGTTTCATTTCACAGCATTCAGTTCAGAGGTAAGTGTTTAACCTAGCTTAGCACAAACACTGGAAGCAGGGGCAAACTGTTAGCTCTATTAAAAGAGAAGAGATACACCTGTTATCTGAACTGATATCAGCCCTCTAAATCTGGGCAAAGGAAACGTTTAAAAAAGCTTCCTGTGACGTAAGAAAAGACACAGTGAAACTGAAGTGTGAACTCACCTCGGGTTACACAGGGTGTACGCAGAGCACATATTCTCAAGCTCAATGGTGCACTGGCGATGGGTCATGATGTCTTCAACCTGCAGGGAGACAGCAGGAGACACTTAGGTCTGTTTTTCAGACTTCATGTATGGAAAGTGAAAGTGAAATGTGAGCCGTTCCTCAGCTGTGTGAAGGCAACACTGAATATTTCTGAGGACTGACGTGATGTCTGATCAGCTGCAGACTGAACGAGCTGCAGGGATTCAGTTTCTTTTTGCAGGGATTCAGATGAAGAGTGAATCCAGTAATTCAGCCTGCTCATGACGAAGCAGTGCATGAATCACACGAGTTAGTTAGTTAGTTAGTTAGTTAGCTGGTTGGTGACCTGCGAAGCTCAAATCAACATCGAAAAGCTCTCTGATAAAGAGAAAGACTGTTGTACAAGCAAAAGCTGTGCGACCACTGCAGTCTGTTTCCTGGCCAGTCATTATTAAATGCATTCATACAACAGAGAGACTGTGACCAGCGCTGAAGTGAAAGTTACAGATTATTTCAAAATGACTTTGCTACAACAACGAGAGTAAATGTAATTATTACGTCCATCCTATCGGTCAAAAGGAAGCCGGGAGTTGTTTCTGTCTGGAGGAGAATCAGGGTATAACCAGTTCTCCCAGCCTCTCTGTCCCAGTATAACCAGTGCTCTCTGTCCCAGTATAACCAGTGCTCTCTGTCCCAGTATAACCAGTGCTCCCAGCCTGTCTGCCCCAGTATAACCAGTGCTCCCAGCCTCTCTGTCCCAGTATAACCAGTGTTCTCTGTCCCAGTATAACCAGTGCTCCCAGCCTCTCTGTCCCAGTATAACCAGTGTTCTCTGTCCCAGTATAACCAGTGTTCTCTGTCCCAGTATAACCAGTGCTCTCTGTCCCAGTAAAACCAGTGCTCCCAGCCTGTCTGTCCCAGTATAACCAGTGCTCCTTGTCCCAGTATAATCAGTGCTCCCAGCCTCTTACCTGCTGTGGAGCCAGATGGAGCTGATGGTCTTCAGTGAGCCGCTGAGACAGAAGGAAGCTGCTGCCGTCGCTCCCGTCTCTCTTTTATAGTCGACAGATCGAAACGAAGCTGAAGTGTGGAAGTCCCCAACGTCCCCAGCAGCAGAGCCGCTCATCCATCAAACTGCAGCTATCACTTTCATTTCCGTCCTGGAAGCCGGATCCCTGGTCCGGTCCTCTCTGAGCCTGGATACAGTCCCAAAGGCTGCATCCATAAAGCTGCCTTGAGTCTGTGTGAATGATTCATCGTGTGTTGAGGTTTTTATTTAATTATTCACCCAAAAGCTGCTGCTTTTTCAAAAGTCGGTTAAAATATGTGTCAACAGCTCAAACTGGTTTCTTCACACAAAATGTCGTCCGACTCCTCAGTCCTGCAGCCAGAGGAAACTGTGTTCATTAATCATTAAAATCAATAATGGGAAGCAATGATATTAACGTGTTTAATAAACAGAAGCAATGATATTAACGTGTTTAATAAACAGAAGCAATGATATTAACGTGTTTAATTTACTGTGAAGTTAAATGTGATTTAATAAATCAGGAGCAGCAATTTACTGAATCTGTGAAGGTTAAAAAACAAAAAGTACAACGCTAATAAAACATGCAAACCTTATCGTAGAAAAGGTTTCAGTCGTAGTCATCTGGACACTGTTTTCAGAATCAAGACGTTTCGGCTCCCATCCGGAAGTCATTCTCAATTGTGAAAAAATTGGACGGGAACTGGAAATTTAAGCTACTCTGAGTTACATAAGCCCTGCCCTCAGGAAGGAATCTGCCTGAGTATCTGTTAATAGCTAGTTTCACCTGAAACTGACCTAATAGTTTCAAGATGGCCCAGTAATCAGTAATCAGGCCTATTGTTCTCTGGCTGCATCTACTTCATCACTGCTAAGTGCCTGATTAGCATGTGATAGGCGTGACCAAGGTGATAATACACTCTGATAAACTTTGGGCAGATTAAATCTCAGACCACCATTTCTGTTCAAAGAGGGGTTCTCTTTCTTCACAAAAATGGCTTCCTTGACGCCCCGTTCAAACCAACTCTGAACAAAGTGAGACATGTATTAACAGAAACAATTGGATCAAAAACTTATCAGACCGCATACTGACACAGGCAGAAAAGATGTGCTCTCAAAGGGCTCAACTTTTCAGTTACATCCAACCACATCCCTACAGTGGACTACATCACAGCCACGAAACAGCCATTAGGAAGAACAAGATGACTGAAGCAGAGGCTGCAGACCTGAGGCTACGTGTCACTGCAACATTAAAGTGCCAAACCACCTCCTTCCAACATTACATCCGAAGAGAGGAGGGCACTCTCAGCACTACAGAAGGATCACAGCATAAACATTCTACCAGCAGACAAGGGTCGCTGCACTGTGATTCTGAACACAGCCGATTATGAAACCAAGGTCAACAACCTTCTTGAAGACACAACCACATATCAAAAACTTAAAGAGATCCAACCAATGGCTACAAGAAGAAGGTTATAGACTGTCTACAGAAGCTTGAGAAGGAGGAGGTGATAGACAGGCTTCTGTACTACAGACTATACCCTGGGAAGCCATTCCATGCATCTATGGCCTTCCCAAAATTCACAATTTGTGTTGCTTAGTTTGCGGAGGGCACACACCTCTCCAAAATCTCAAATCACCTTTAATGTAGAAGTCACTGCGC
>CM050840.1:120637-273137 GCA_027580175.1 Siniperca scherzeri
CTAACCCTAACCCTAACCCTAACCCTAACCCTAACCTAACTAACCCTAACCTAACCTAACCTAACCTATTCCCCAGATTGTTTATATATAATTTTTTAATTTTAATTTAATTTTAATTTAATTTTAATTTTAATTTAATTTTAACCCTAACCTAACCTAACCTAACCTATTCCCCAGATTGTTTATATATAATTTTTTAATTCTAACCCCAACCCTAACCTAACCTGGCCTGGCTGGCCTGGCCTATTTGGCAATCTTTTTCATTAAATACAACCAACTTGGTTTATGCCATCCAATGTACCTTTTGTCATAAAATCTATATAGGGGAAACAGGAAACAGCTTACGGACTAGAATGTATCAGCATATGTATCATTTGCGTAAAGTCAATAAATCCACAGCTTTATACAATCATTTTAAAGAACATGGCCATAACTGTCTTGTCTATATGGGTCTGGAGAGTGACACGAATTGGACTAGAGCACAGAGACAACGTAGGGAGAGGAAATGGATAGGTACCTTGAGGACAATGGAACCCCTGGGTCTGAATGACAAATTTTAAATTCTGGTTGTTCCCATGGTGGGTGGGTCTCATGGTATAGTGTATGGAGGGAAAGAATCATGGCGTCTAAATTTATATTATTTATGTGAATTATATTTACAGGTCTTGTTTTTTATATATTAATCATGATTATCAAAATTCACATTAATCATGTTAGTGGGATTTGGGTTCCGATTCCTTACAGATCTTAATTATGACGATTTAATTTATATCAAATGAAGTTACTTTACTGGCTTAGCAATTTTTATGCTTCAAATATAGTGATTTAAATATATTATCATGATGAAAGAATTATACTTTAGGTGATTTATTTTTATATTGATGGAAAACACCAAACCCCCACCCCTTCCTCATTTTCTCTATAGAGCTGAGGTTCTGTAGAGGGACTATTACTTTTTGATTTAAGGAAGGGAATTAGTATAAAATAGTTTACCCTGTGAAGGAGGCCCTTAGTTCTATTCTCTCTTATGTGGTTCAGTTGGTTTTCTTTTATGTGTAAATATTTGTATATATTTGTGTTTGTTTGGATTGCTGTTTAAATTTTGGATATATATTTCAGATTGCTTGCAGTAATTTGATATTTGAATGAATTTCTATTTTTTGAACCTTATGATCACTTTATTTATTTCTTGTATATAACAGACTTTTTAGTTTTCCTTGCATGAAGAAATGAATTATTTATATTTATTTATATTAGCACTTATGGTAAAAATGTTTTGTACTTGACCATACTGATACCCAAAATTGAGTATATAGGTAAATGATTTTCTTTGGGCCAACCCGGAATCAGGTAGTATTATATCTATTGGTCGGATTTAATGAAATATTTCCTGGACAGAATAGAATTTTTGGGGTATATTTGCCCCCTGGGAGGAAACACGCCATGATTTAGTTTTCCTTTTGTACTGCTTTAGATACCCACCTTCTATTTTGGAACAACCAGTCAACCTCCACTGTAGTGTCCGTATATTTTAAATTATTTCATGTCGTCTTTTGGCCTAATCCCTATATATAATCTGTTTAATTCTAACCTAACCCTAACCCTAACCCCAACCCTAACCCTAACCTATTCCCCAGATTGTTTATATATAATTTTTTAATCCCTAACCCTAACCCTAACCCTAACCCTAACCCTTAACCCTAACCCTAACCCTAACCCTAACCCTAACCCTAACCTAACCCTAACCTATTCCCCAGATTGTTTATATATAATTTTTTAATTTTAATTTAATTTTAATTTAATTTTAACCCTAACCCTAACCCTAACCTATTCCCCAGATTGTTTATATATAATTTTTTAATCCCTAACCCTAACCCTAACCCTAACCTATTCCCCAGATTGTTTATATATAATTTTTTAATCCCTAACCCTAACCCTTAACCCTAACCTAACCTAACCCTAACCCTAACCCTAACCCCTAATTTTAATTTTAATTTTAATTTTAATTTAATTTTAATTTAATTTTAATTTTAATTTTAATTTTAATTTTAATTTTAATTTAATTTTAATTTAATTTTAACCCTAACCCTTAACCCTAACCTAACCTAACCCTAACCTAACCTAACCCTAACCCTTAACCCTAACCTAACCTAACCCTAACCTAACCTAACTAACCCTAACCCCTAATTTTAATTTAATTTTAACCCTAACCTAACCCTAACCCTAACCCTAACCCTAACCCTCTCCCACTTTGCTGGGGGTCAGGTTCAGTTCCCCTACCTAACCCTTAACCCTAACCCTTAACCCTAACCCTAACCCCAACCCTAACCCTTAACCCTAACCTAACCCTAACCCTAACCCTTAACCCTAACCCTTAACCCTAACCCCAACCCTAACCCTAACCCCAACCCTAACCCTTAACCCTAACCCTAACCCTAACCTAACCCTAACCCTTAACCCTAACCTAACCCTAACCCCAACCCTAACCCCTAATTTTAATTTTAATTTAATTTTTTCAGTTGTGCCTTAGCCTGAAGAAGACCCAAAGAGGTCGAAACGTCAGAGGCACACTTTATTATTAAAAATATATATTATTTAGTTTGTTAAAAAATTAAAAATATAAAAAATTCATAAAAAATAAATATAATTTTAGTTCACAATTTAAAATTTGAGTTAAATTTAGATTTTTGTTTTGGATATTTTTATTTACTTTCGTATAGGGATTCAAAAAACAACAACTTCATCATGAGTTTTGCTCATGATGATGGATGGACCGTGGTGCGCCACGGCAAAAGACGTCGTCGATCCCCTGAGCGGGATCGACAAGCATTTCAGGGTGGATATTACCACCAATCCGCCTTTGATAGAGGGGGTGGGGGTAGGGACTACTGGGAAGGACCGTGCACGTCCTGTCTCCCACTTTGCTGGGGGTCAGGTTCAGTTCCCCTACCCTAACCCTAACCCATTATTAGGGTATTACCCTTAAATTGAATTGCCAAGAACCACAGCTGAAACACTAGTAGTTAAATATGTGTTTAACAGTTTTATTGAAACACTGGATTCTTAACAACTGAACAGAAAGTGTTCACAGCAAAAAAGCAGGAATCTGAGATGGAAGAAATGGAACAAAGACAAGAAGAAAGCGGTGGGCGAGGAGAGAGCAGGAACTGCTTTCCGAATAAAGAATCCAACCTGAAAAACAGACAAACTGATTTTGTATGGAAGTAACCAGATTCTGTTTATTCTATTTTTGAATCAAAATGATGAACACACTCACATGTTGTTTCAGCCAGCCATGATGTGCTTGATAAAAGCTGAAAGATATATACACAGTTTCCTTCAGTCATTATTTCAGAGGTCTGTGTTCTGTATTTATGAACTGTGTGTGTTACCTTCATAGTTAATACATCCATTAGCATCTTCCTGTCCTGCCAACAACTTGTCCACTTCTCCTTCTGTCATCCTCTCTCCTGATAATACAGAACATAATACATGTAGACACAACATCTGAGCATGCTCCGTGTGGAAACATACTGTATCCTGTTTGTATTTGGGCTTGGATTAGAAAACAATGAACACAGAACAAAACTCTGTTTGGAAAATGAATTACACATAATATGTTTAACTGTTTCAGTTCACACAATAATGCAAGTTCATAGGAAATTGGACAACAAAACAACTGGATTCTTTAATGTCTACACCTACAATCCAATTAGTGCCACTGTGAATACTGTGAGATTATGAGTTCTTATGTGGTCACTTTAATTTACAATCATGTGCATGCTTTCATGGAAAACATTTCATCTATTTTAACTTTACTTGTTCAGAAAGAAAGTGTCTCATGGTGGCTAACCCTCCATGAACTGTGATCATCATACCCAGAGTGACCAGAACATGTCTCAGCTCTGCACCCATCACTGTTCCATTTCCTTCTTTATCAAAAACTCTAAGGCCTTCCACAAAGTCCTCGTACGTCCCCTGTTAACACACACACACACACACACAGAATACAGTCAAATACTTTCACCAATAAATTAACTCCTTGACCTCTGACCTCTGAGAGGCGAAAACCTTTGTCTTACTTTGTCTTTGGACTGAGCCACATGTTGCAGCATTGGCAGGAAAGTCTCGAAGTCCACCAGTTTACTGTCCATGTCTGTTCAATAAGAGAAGAAGAGAAAACATATGTTGTTACATATCGTTTCAAAGCTTATGAATGCAATAATAGTTTTATAAGTTCTGCATCTGAAGTTGCTTATATGCATATACATATATATTCTGAAGATATTATTTATGATTAGTACACAAACAACAACTTAAACAAAACGTGTAATTTCAAAAACACAAACAACTTGTGTGTGTGTGTGTGTGTGTGTGTGTGTGTGTGTGTGTGTGTGTGTGTGTGTGTGTACCCTCAGGTTTGGGGCGTCCCAGCACTCGGAGGACTTCAGCGTTAGTTGGATTTTGTCCGAGAGCTCTCATCACGTCACCACACTGAGAGAACGAGATCTTCATCTGATTCTCTGGAGTTCGGTCAAACAGCTGGAAGGCTTCTTTAAACTCTACACACGTCAGTGTTCATACTATGATTAGTAATAATATCCGTCTGTTAACAGCAGGTAGTTCTGATTAATTCAAAAAATCTAACAAAATATGTGTGTGCGTGTTACCTTCAATCTGATCAGCGATGAACTCAATCTGAAAAAATAACAGAAAATGCTGATCTGGAATCAGCACATACTGAATGAACTCTACATCAAACTTATTTCTTTGTACCGACCAGATGTTGACATTTGTTAGTACCTGAATGTACTGTTCTCTAGTTCTTCCACAAACTTCTACTACACTTCAGCGTTTTGATTTTATTCTTTTCGTACCGCACAAATCTGAATATGACACACATAGATAATCATATTTATGGGATGGCTACATTCAGTAGTTACAACCCCACTAAGGGTAAACCTTAACTCTAACCCCCCCAAACGTCCAATCCTTCATCTCCACAACCTGTCCCATTCACTTAGATGGTTCATAAAATATGTTTATTAATTTTCTAATGAACACTCTGCTCCTCCTGCAGTTTAACTTTGTCCACCACTCCAGACTCCTCCAGATTTAGTATCGGCTGTGGCTTCAGGAAAACTTCTCTGTAGCATTCATTAATGTTGTCACAGCGCCAAAATAAAATGCATGTCATGTTGAAATAAAAGGTTGAAACAATCGGATTCGTAACATTCGTGAATTTTTTCCACCATTTGTTTATTTTACGATTTCATTGCAGAACAGAACACAATAAATGTATTCTATTGTTCTATTAAACTGATTTGAAGCTTTACAGTTTTTCTCCATTGGTTTGGCTCATTTCTTGAAACAGAAATTACATTCTCAAAACTACATGGACAAACCTCTAAACCACATGGCAATTGTTCACAACAGAATTGAATTTCTCATTCATTTTGCAAATTGCAAATGTCTAAGTACATGTCTCAATGTCTCAGTACATCTTTGCGAATGATTAAGTACAGGTAGCCTACATTTAGCACAATTTCCAAGTGAATAGATCTTGTTGATCTAAACTGATTGTCGATTCTCAGTCTAATGATTGTTTGCTCCAAAACGTGTCAGCGTCATTTCATTGTATAAGTCATCACATGCACAATAGTTTGTTCAATTGTCAAAATTACTCAAGAACACAATACCATGAATACCATATATGAATCCTTGGAACATTTGATAAATTATTACAGCAATTGACAGTCAGGTGAAACTAGAACTTGACTAATGAAGGAGGAGTTTCACACATCTCAGATGACCAATCAAACAGTATGTTTAGTTACCTGACAGGTGCTGTCCATGACTGTGAATGCTGCCAAACATGTATGTAAAGAGCTTGACCATGCAGGACCAGTACAGTTTCTGAACATGGAGGCACCTGGCCAAGTAAATGAACAAGGGCAGCTACCTGCTCGAGGAAGAGGAAGAGGAAGGAGAAGAGGAGGAGGAGTAAGGGTGCGTGGTGGTGGAATAGGGGGAAGAGGCAGAGGAGGACGAAGACACCATGCTGTCCCGGATGAAATTGGCCACAATTATAGACCATGTCATCAACCATGGCCTCACAATGGCGGAGGCAGGTCGTCGAGTGCAGCCTAATGTGCCTCGCTCTACAGTCTCCTCCATCATCCAAACCTTTCGCAGGGAAAACAGGTATGTTGTCAGTCAATGATGGAATTTTATGTTGTATAGGACAGGACACTGTGCATAGACCAAGAAATATATATATATAATGCCATCACATTGAGAGAGATCCGCGCTACAATCCTACAAGACAATGCCATATTCCAAAATGTCAACTCTATAAGCATCTCCACAATAGACCGGATATTGAAAAGCATGAGGTGACAATGAAGCAAATTTACAGGGTACCATTTGAGAGGAACTCTGATAGAGAGAAAGAGCTGCGGTACCAGTATGTACAAGTACGTCGGTTACTGGTTGTCCATCATTATAACCTTTTTACAATTAAGCAGTGGTTCCCAAACTTTTTCGGCTCCAGTACCCACTTTACCTGATTTGTGTATCTAGGTAATCCAGGTATGAAAGTACTTGACTTATCTGACTTCAACATTTTGCCTAAAAACGGCAGCTTACTGTATGATGCAATTATCATTATAATCCTTATTTTGAAGAATATAACATACAATAAGAAAAAGGTGCCTCCCATGTAAATCTATCTAATACTGTGGGTTTTACTGTAACATTTCAGTAAGTCTAGTCATTGATGATTTTCCCCCTCCCCTTTCAGTCAAATACTCTTAAGACAGTACAATAAATAGTACCTCTGCATAGGGGTACAAGTACCCCAGGTTTGGAACCACTGGAGTAGTGGACAGTAGTATATTGAACTTGTGGAAAACATAGAACATTCCTGTGTAATTGACTGTAACTGTAGTGTATGACGCTTCTGTATGACTGATTTGATGTTTTCTTTTTTTACACCATTGTAGAGAATAATGACATTGGAAGGAAACGAGACCCCTCACATCCTCGTGTTTGTGGATGAAGCTGGCTTCAACCTGGCCAAGGGCCGAAGACGTGGCCGTAATATTATTGGCCACCGGGCCACGGTGGATGTTCCAGGCCAGCGAGGGGGCAATATAACCATGTGTGCTGCCATATCTGAGAATGGTGTGGCCACTCACATCCCCAGTCTTGGCCCATACAATACACAGAAACTCCTCATCTTCTTGGACCGCCTTCATTTTGATTTGGTCCCTGAAAATGAGAGAGGTCTCATAGGGCCTCAATTACCACAATATGTTATTGTATGGGACAATGTGAATTTCCACCGTGGCCCGCTCATCAGGGCCTGGTTCACGACTCATCCAAGGATGGTCATGGTTTTCCTACCACCTTACTCTCCTTTCCTCAATCCTACTGAGGAGTTTTTCTCCGCTTGGAGGTGGAGAGTGTATGAGCGTAGGGCTCAAGATCAGAGGTCCCTGCTCCATGCAATGGATGCAGCGTGTGACGATATTACAGGTGATAACTGTAGGGGATGGTTGAGACATGCACGTCGTTTCTTCCCACGTTGCATCACAAGGAGTATTGGTATACAGTATATTATGCTGTATACATTTTCTTTTACTTTTTCTTTTTCTTGTGTGAATAAAAATGGTTACAATTTCCTTGGCAGTATGGGTGCAATGTGTGATGTCAAACCTTGGAGGCTACTCTTACCCTAAAATCATATTTCTTTTTTCAGTTTTATTTACACCAATGTATTCTGTTAGCTAGACAAAAACAGTACAGTAACCATTGTGCCATAGTGACAAAACATCTAAACATTTTGACTTGCAGTGCTTACACAATGCCAAAGGGACGAAGCCTTTTGGGGGCACTGACTGTTTAAATGAGAAGGAATTTAGTTTTGACACATGAGTAAAATGTTTTAGGAGAGGTATGAGCTTTTGCAGGTAAACCATGGTGTTGTGCCGAACCAACCACATTATTTTGACAAAAGCACCAAGACTGTTGAGAATGTCCGGTCTGTTTTGAGAAATGAGCCAAAGCAATTGAGAAGGATCTTTGCCATTTCTGTGGCACTGACTCTTTATATGGAAAAGGAATTTAGTTTTGAACCATGAGTGAACAGTTTTGGTAGAGATATGAGCTTTTCCAAGTGAGCTATAGTGTTGTGCTGAACTGTAAGACTGTTTTGCCAAATTATCTTAGAGTTTTGAGAATGTAATTTCTGTTTCAAAAAATGAGCCAAACCAATGGAGAAAAACTGTAAACAAGCTCTGACACATCTGGTTCATTAAAAACCCACAGACAGACAGACAGTCAGACAGACAGTCAGACAGACAGACAGACAGTCAGACAATCAGACAGTCAGACAGACAATCAGACAGACAGACAGACAGTCAGACAGACAGTCAGACAGACAATCAGACAGACAGACAGTCAGACAGACAGACAATCAGACAATCAGACAGTCAGACAGACAATCAGACAGACAGACAGTCAGACAGACAGTCAGACAGACAATCAGACAGACAGTCAGACAGACAGTCAGACAGACAGACAATCAGACAGTCAGACAGACAGACAGACAGACAGACAGACAATCAGACAGTCAGACAGACAGACAGACAATCAGACAGACAGACAGACAATCAGTCAGACAGACAGACAGACAGACCTTGATGCTGTGTGGGTCGAAGTCTGGTTCTTTAGCAGTTTCTGGTTCTGGAGAAATTTTAACTGCTTCTTTCCTTTGTTCTGGTTTCTTGGGGGCCATGATGGACAGATGAACAATAAAACAGGATAGAAAGAAAATAAAGAGAGTAGAATCAGATAATAGAAGGTGAATGAAGGAAGACAGCGAAGAGAGGAAGAGGACAGAAAACAGAGGAGATTCCTCTGTGAGGCGGTTTAAATACCCGTTCAGAGTACCACACTCAGAGTCCATCAGGTCCATTTAAGGTCAGAGAATTAAATGAATGAATCCTCACAGGATTTCTACTGCAGAGAGACAAACTTCAAATAGATCTGAAACTAATTCCACAATCCTCTACTGAACCCACATAGAACACACATCTACTCAGACCACCTTAAATAAAAAACACATTGACTGTTGTCTACTGAGACCTCCTTAAATAGAAAACACATCGACTGTTCTCGTCCAGGTGACAAACTGCTGCTGTTTGTGTGCCATCAGGTTAGAAACTTCCTTGAAGTAGAAACTACACTTCACCTTTTTCAAAACGATAAAATCTAGGAAACTCATAATTACTTCCTGAATCAGATGTTGGGTTCATGTACAAAGAGAACAGACGTCAGACGCAGACAGACAGGTAGACTACAGGTACTTTGTGCTGAGCAGGTAGAGCAGGTCAGCCACTTATCACGGGGCTGGTGGTTCGATCACTCACCTGACCAAAGTCCTGAGTAAGTGGGCAGGTTTGTTACCAGGTGAGGATCAGGAGGCGAAGAAAGGGCTTCTGGAGGACAGGTAATGAATGTCAGGGTGTGGCTGCAGGGACATAGTTTCAGTTACACAGGGGGAAATATTAAAGAAATTGTGAAAATACTGTCAAAGTGCTGGTAGAAACATTTTTAAAAAGATCCTTCAGCAAAAAAAGTATCCTGCCTTTTTCTGTTTCTGTTCCATCTATTGTACTTCTCTTCTTTCACCAGTGGAGGACAGCGTCTGACAGGAAGTGACCTACAGACTCACAGTTCGTCCACATGTGTCAGCTGAGAACTTTGGTTTGCTGCTGTTAAATCATGAGCTGGTCTGTGGGGAAGTACAGTGACTATAACACACATTTAAACTGGGTCAACATGTTCTCGTTTATGTCTTAGTGATGTGTGACAGAGTTAAAAGCTGGTCCAACGTGCTCTACTCAGGACCAGAACCACCATGTTTCTGCTGTTAACAGGGATCAACCTGTATGAGAGTAACTCACTGGAGGTGACAGCTGAAAACCCTCAGTACAGTTTACACATGTTCTAACTCACCACCAGGTGGCGCTCAGTTCACACTTCAGTCTCACGTCAGTCTTCACCCACATGTCCTGAACAGATGACTGGAGTCCCATTTCAACAACACGCATTCTAACTGGATTTTGGAACTGTAGTGTTCAGTCTGGAAAGTAAAAATAAAGTTCACTTAAAGATGTGCAGACTGCAATCATTTGATGTTTAAGTGTGTGTGTTGACACTTTTGTCCCATAATCAGGGATGGCAAGACAACTAGAATAGTTTGCTCACGTAAATTCACTTTATAACAGAAGTACTCTTTAATATATTATTTACAGAGACCCAACAAATCCCACCATGAGCAAGCACTTGGCGACAGCGGCAAGGAAAACCTCCTTTAAAAGGCAGAAACCTCGAGCAGAACCAGACTCAGGGTGAGCATGTTAGCATGTTCATATAACTGATTATTACCTAATTATTATAAATATAGTGTAGCCTCCCTACAATGAACCAGAAACGAAACAAAAGTCAGACATTAAACAAAAATAACCGACAATAAATATAAAGATGCAACAAGCATTATTAATCTACATAAATTAAATAATCCGACAGTTCTTATAGAATTACATCACCATGGCAACACAGAGATGTAAACAAAAATAACTCGACTACAGCCACAAACACACATATTACAGCACAGTTATTACACAATGTGTAGCACACACACACACGTTGCCAAGCAACGTTGACGTCCTCAGTCCACTTGGCCTCTGTCCCACTATAACTAGTCCGCTCAGGTGGACATGCAACATCGTGGGTGTGTTTGATTTGGGTTACTTTGCATGCTCGCCGGGTGGTGCATTGAACCAGTGATTAATTCCAGTAGATGCAGCCTTTTACATTTACTATGTCGGGGAACAATAATGTTAACTTTAAGCCAGAATGACGTTCTGTTCACTAACTGCTGGTGTATGACTGCTTTTACTTTTATTCTGTAACAGATGCAACTTGAAATGTAATGAAGTTCAATATTTGAGATAAAAGATACTTAAGTAAAAGTAAAATTAATTATATATTTTTAAAAATAATCAAAAGTAAAAGTAAGTACACAAAAAATGAATGTGTAATAGTAATGACAGTAAATGTAATTTGTTACTTCCACTCCTTCCCATAATGCACTGCAAAAAGCAAACAGAGGAGCTCACATCTGGAAGAAAGTAAAACAAAGTGTGAATGATGGTGAAACAGTAAAAATTAAGTTGTATTTGTTCCAAACTTGCATCTTTTTGTGAAGTGCATTAAATTATTGTATTCTAACAACATAACCTGTATCCTACAATGACTATGTACTATACATATCTATAAATATATCTACTGTACAGTATTAGCAGACTAATAGAGTATCCAGATCTCATCCTCCTAGAGGGTTCTCAGGTGTTCCCAGGTCTGTGTATAATCCTGTTCTGGGTCTGCCCGGCATGATGAGATATATAGTCCAGTGGAGTCTGGGTTTCCTCCCAGTTTGCCCAGTATACCTCTACTGGGAGTCGAGGAGGATCCTATTCAGATGTTTCAGTTTCTCTGTTGATCCACTTCACAACTTTTACTTCATGACTTCTTCCCTCAGCATGCAGAGCGCTGTTACCATGGCTACTGACAATGATCCATTCTGATTGGCTGGAAGGTTTTCAAACATTTCACCTCCTAAAGTGCTGATTAACAAAACGGAGGAAATTAATCTATTTTTAATAATTAATTAATACATTTAAATCCTGTTTTTTATGTCAGTGTCAGCACTTGAGGTGAGATAGTTGATTTTACATGTGTTTTAAATGTTTAGGTAATTCACTTCTATAATTAACAAAAGATTTTTAAAAAGCCTGATGGGAACTAATGAACATGTGACTTTGCGTGTGTGTGTGTGTGTGTGTGTGTGTGTGTGATGACACACTACCTGACCTCTCAGGTTTCAGTCAGAGAGGCGAAGCAAGGCGAGGCCAGAAGACACCAGACAGACAGTTAGAGTGAGAGACAGACAGACAGACAGACAGACAGAGAGACAGACAGACAGACAGACGCAGCAGAGACTTTGATGTTCACTGGAATCATTTTGGAATAAACAACAGAAGCAGGTAAGACTGAACCATCATCTGTTTACCAAGGCTGAGAGGACAGTGTGTGTGTGTGTGTGTGTCTGCTGTTGCTGTTTGGACGTCAGAGCAGAGATGACATTGAAATATATAATAAACTTTGTGTTTGTATGGAAGATGTGTGTGTAGAGATGAGTGTTTGCGTTGCTTTATTCCAGAGATTTCTGATGATCTCTGGATGAACTACATTTTTATCCTCAAATTAAATCATTTCCAGCTTGACCAGATGAGTCTTCATCATGAGCTCAGGTTCAGGTCTAAACTCGATCCAGGTCTAAATATACAAGAACCAGAATTTAAGAACTGTGATCTTTGATTCTTTGATGATCAGTTCCTGAAAATTCCCATTTAACAAAACAGAATAATAAAATAAGAATCAGACTGATATTATTTATAACAGATGACTCTTTATGTGAGTCCTGAATCTGAACTGACTTTGAATGCATCACTGTGTTGTACCTCAACGCACCTGAACGCACCATGTGTGTGTTCTCTGTAGTACACCTGCTGTGCTGCTGTTAAAGTGATACTCTCTCTCTCGCTCTCTCTGCGTCATCATGATATCAGCTGATCAGAATCCTGAACTCATTAAAAGTCTTTGAAACAGTTTGTTATCAGAAAGACAGACAGACGAGCGCTCACATTCACCAGTTAAAGAGTTTCATCAGGTGAACTGGAAACTGGGAGGAAACTGGACTCAAACCTGAAGCTCACACAGACATAAAAACAACCAGCCGGTGATGACTGCAACACACACACACACACACACACACACAGTAACTTGGTCAGTGTCAGGAATCGACCCACCAACCCTACAATAATACAACAATAATGAAACACTGCTGCCACATGCTATTATGTTTCCCTGCAAACTGAAAGCAAACACAGCGGCAATGGCCTGATGCAGGTGTTGCAGGGTTTAAAGGGTTAATGATAACAGTCCCAGCTGATTTTTAATGAAGTTAAATAAAAAATATTAACTTGAAGTTACATTTACAGGATATTTTTATTGACCCTTTATTTTTAACTTTTGTCATATTATTTTTCATGTTTTAACACAAAATGTTGAACCGAAGGTCAGAACCAGAAAAATGTTTAGAAACTCTCAGTGGTTAATAATCATAGTTCAGTTTAATCACTGTTTTAAACCTGCTGGTAACCATAGCAACAGCACTGATGCTTCAGTTAACTGACTACTGACACACTGTTAAACATGGAGGAGGATTTAAACAGACTGTCTGTGATCATTCAGTCAGTGGACAATAACAGCTGTATGAGGCAGCTGGTAAAAACCAGAGGACCAGTATGTGTTACTGGGAGATGGTCAGGATGACACCCTGGTCCAGTTTAGCTTGTCTGCAGCAAGGGCAGCCATGTTGTGATTGTGGAGGTTAGCATCAATGTGCTACATGCTAAATGTAACTCAGACTTTTAATAGTTTTAAAGCGCAGCTCGCTGGTTTGACGATGAGGTTCAGGTTGGGTTTTATAAGACAGAACGCTGACTCGAGGGGACATGTTGGGGTTACAGTTTAAGATAAGACAGCAGACTCAGTATTTATAGGCCAGCTGACTGAGTTGAACAAGCTGATCAGGGATCAGATATTAACAACTGCTGCCACCAACAACTGCTGCAGTCTAATTTAGCTCTAATCGCTAACTGAGCAGGGTCACACTGAAAGGTTAACAGTCTACCAGAGGAAATAGCATTTAGCTAGTCAGATTAGCACTGCTAGCTTTAGTCCAGGATAGAATGTAAGCTATAAGATGAGGCAGCGGGTCCTGACTCAGGAAAGCTTTAATATTGATGGATTATCACACATATCTGGTTGCTAAAGATATCTGTGTTGCAGCATTACTGACAGAGGCCTGACAGAGGAGCTAATAGGTAGCTAGCTTAAACATTTGTGTTACTAGCTGCTAACATCTGGCCAGATGTATTAAGCTAATCAGCTAAGAGCTATAGAAACTAACAAATTGACCTTTGAACACTGATTTTTCTTTCAGTCAGTTTGTTCCAGCTCTTGTTTGATGTTTACACAAATTGTTTCTCATATATACACAGTTCAAACACAAAACTCAAGTATACTCCAAGTATACATACTAAGTATGTCTGTGTCAGTGTCACATCTACTGTGTATCACTTTCATGTATCAAGATCTGTGATGTTTCTATTGAGTGGATATTTATGTGTTTATGTCTGCATCGTTCCATCAGATGGAAATATTCTTCACATTTCCACAGTATTCATCCTGACAGATCAGTTCAATGTTTGGGATCTCCACTATAGTTTAAATAAAGCTCTGAACGTTTGAACATTTGGTGAAACAACATGAGTTTGAAGAAGCTAATCTAGGTACCAACAGAAACATTGTACATTTATGTCAGAGGAGGTTTGGAATGAAAATGCAGCACTTTGCTTCAATCGTCCACGTTGTTGTTTGGTGAAGCCACTTCATTGTCTTGTTGCCTAGCAACAGACGTGTAATGTTGGTTGTTGTTTCATTCAGGATGTTTGTAGATTCAACCTGTTCAGGAGAAATAAGACTGAATGAAGCTGCTGCAGAGAATATGACACACACACATGTGATTGCAGCACATTGGAAGGTTTAAGAGTTACAAGTTACTTGGCATCTGAATTGCAATGTGATCCTCACAAAACACACACTCAGCAAACACACACATACACAGACAGATATGAGTGTGTGTGTTTCATGTGTGGTAGCAGGTCTGTACTGTATCTGGTTTGTGTCCTCAGAGATTGTAAACAGAAACTGGAGAAACTTCTAGACTGTCAGTGAGTTTTCTGTCTTCATACGACTCCGTCAGAAATACCAACATGTAACACCAACGGTTTACCAGAGGAGGTAACACACACACACACACACCATCAGTTCAGTCAGCTGGGACCACACTAACCAGTTAACAAATATCAGTCACCAGTTAACATATGAAACCAGTTTAAATGTAGGTCTCATTTATTTGTTTTTGTGGCTCCTGCCACTGAGATGTCAAAGTAAATTTAATATGAAAAAATGGGGTTTCTTGTGTTTTATGTACAGGCTCAGTAAAAGAGTCAGGCTGAGTTCAAGTTTTTCACCAGCTGGTCAGAGGAGAGAGGTTAACTTTGGGTAACTTTAACAGCGTGTGTTCACCTGCCTGCCTGTCAACCTACCTGTCTGTAAGCTCATTTGTATCTTCAGCTGGTCATTAAATTCTTGAACTGTCCCTATCTGCCTTGACATTTAAGTCCTGTGCTGCCTCACACTAAGCCTGACAGAACGATCTGACCAGCCATGGGACCAGCACATGGATTGTTTTCTGAGGAACTACGTGAAGTGACTTATAACCTTTTGTGTCTCCGTAATGACGGGAAACACGCCTCCAGTAGTGAGGACAGGGAGGCGGCCTTGTCATTGACACGCCGGGCAGTGTCTTCAAAGTCCTGGTTGGAGAAATTGCTACCTGGGTGGGCAAAGGACTTTATTAGGCTCCAGCCTTCACCTCAGCCTGCTCATACCTGCATGCTTTGGTGTGTTACCGCCACTCGTAGATCAGTGGAATAGTGTGAAACCATTGGCTGGACTGTGTGAACATAGTTTATAGACACTAAGCTGTTTATAATCAGTATTTACTGAAATCATCTGAATTGGATTGTCCTGTCAACTATAGTCTGTCATTCACTTCCTGAAGGACGCTCCAACACACACACACACATTTACACAGACATCGTTTTATTTTAGCGTGGAGAGCTGACAGAGAGAGAGGAAATGCCGGGCGTCTCTGACTGCGTCCAACAACATTCTGCGGTCTACAGTTGCACGCACACACACACACACACACACGGTGTGTGTTGCTGTTTTAAAAGCAGAAGGACTTTTCTCTATCAGTGTGACACAACATCACACTCGGCTGGAACAACAACACTGATAACAGCTGTGTGTGTGTGTGTGTGTGTGTGTGTGTGTGTGTGTGTGTGTGTGTGTGTGTCACACAGACAGCTTCATGAGTCACCTGTCTCTCTGAGAGAAAGATGACTGTAGTTTTATTAAAGGAGCAGTCCAGGTTCAAAGGCTGGGACCAGTGGGAAACTGTTTTATCCAGCGACTCCTGGTCCTTTTGTCAGCCAGGAAGCCAAAGACTGAGCAAGACCTGTGAAACACACAGGCATCGTAGCTTGTGGAGAGAGAAAGTCATGACACCAATTGTGCGACTTTTGGATGTGTAGTCTTTCTGATTATGTATTTTCACAATCTTATACTTCAACAGTTTTATAACAAACTGAGACTGTCTTGACATACAAAATTATCTTTTAAATTGGCAAACATCATGTGTGTAATCCATGGCACAATTCAAACGGGATCAAAAAGTTCTGTCTCTTGCCGTTGACTACCGCACATGTTTTTTCCGAAATAAGGTCCCATGGTGGGCCACCGGAAGGGGAGGGACCTAGCCTCTCTATAGGCCTTTCTCAGTCTGAGTTTTCGTCTGTACTTGTGTTCTGATCGACTTATGAACGTCATCAATCAAACTTCTATTCACATTCAAAGTCACATGTAAACCAGTTTGGTCCAAATGACCTGAAGAGGTCTCACTCCACCTTGATTATCAGGACACTTTGGCAGCTGACTTGTGTGGACTTGGGGTAGCGAGTATCTCAGCATGCATTTCACATCAACCAGCGGCAATGGTGGAGATTTTGAATCAGACTCCAAGCTGTTACAATCTTCGTCCTACAGCTGTTATTATGTCACTTTATTATTTTTTTTTTATTATTATTAGGTGAGAAAGTAACTGTTTGGATTTCTAATATGTGATCAGTTTATTAAAATAATGTCCGTTTGGAGAGTTGAGGACCTCTCAGCAGCGAGATGAGCTTTCAGTCAGCGTCCATGGTCATCATCCTGTGGAGAACTGTGTGATGTAAGCAGCTCTTTGGCTCTGATGACTCTGTAAAGTTTGAAACCAGATAAAATAACTTTTGGAATATAAAGTCTGGGGTCGGAGTGTAAATCTGATGTTTAGTTTGTCTGAAGGTGAAGCTTCATGTTTTTATTGGACAGTTTAACAACAGAGCTGCTCTGTGGAGCTTTGGGCTGCAAATGTACAGATATCAACAGACTTTTTACAAATCAATAAATATATATACATGAAAACAAACAGAGGCCGTGAGTCTGTATTGCATTTAGTTTAAACATTACAGATCAGATAATGTAATAACAGACATGTTGTCTGCATCTCTCTGTCAATTAGGTTGTTTTGTTCTTCAGAAAAAGTCTGTTAGTGGACCGAGATGATGATGTCACAGTACAGTCAGATACAGGTGTGTTGGATGATGATGTCCAAGACGTTCTCATCTCAGGCTGTCAAATCCCGACACTGCCTTGTCATGTCCCTCGGCATCTCGGGGTTAGGGTTAGAGAAACGGTTGCATTTTGGTTTGGCACTAAAACTGCTTGGTAAGGTTTAGGAAAAGAATATGGTTTGGGTTAAAATAAGTATATTACATGACATAAGCGACGTGACATGATGTAACATGACATAAATCATGTACGTAACATTTTGTAACTTAAAACTTTAATAAAGTCAATGCTGACTTTTGGTTTCACACGGGACACGAACCTGACTTTCTCGCTCTTAAAACTACATTACCTTCCTAAAGGCTTTGTGGCCCGGTGCGTCTCATACAGATGCTAAAGGTCACCTTCCCGGTTTTGTGAGACGACAAAACGTCAGTATTTGATGACCTGGGAATGAGAACGGGCTGTGATGTCACAACACAGTCAGGTACGGGTGTGTTGAAGCTGAGCTGCTGTCTCAGTTACAAACTGGTCGTGCTGCGTCCTCCACAGTTGACTTACCAAGTTTGAACTCCCAAGTATGCCAGTCCAAACTTGGTGAACTCTGTATTGAAAAAAGCTGTACTTTCAGGAAGTCCTGAACCTGACCAACATTTTAGCATACTTACATGTTGACTTAGCATGATATCATGTTTGTGGAGTTCTTCATTTTCAAACATTTAAAAGTCATTAAACCAACCAGCTCACTGAGAAACAGCTGATAAAGTTATCGACATTTCCTGATAAACATGAGAAACTGCTTTCGTCAGAAATCAAAGATTTATTGTTCAAATATTAGCTTAGTATTGATCAGTAAAACTGTAAGCTGTGATAAAATGTGAAGTTGTACTGGTTAGCAATAGTAACCATCAGCTTTAAATGCGTACTCATGTACTCGTGTGTACTTTTTAATTTGTTCATTGAGTTTGTTTGTAGATTTGAATTTTCTTGTGGTGAAAAACGACACTGTGACCGACGTTAGTTTGGCTCTGTGAGTCTGTGTGTGGCGCCTGTTATCACAAAGACAAGAGGCTGAACGACATGTTAGTGATGGACACACACATAAACACACACACACACACTCACCTTCAGTTTAAAGCAGTGAACGAACCAACGGCTGCTGAACACAGTAAGACTCGTGTTTTCTAACGTCATTAACGTTTCTATAGTTATAAGTTTGATCAGTCGTGTGTTCTGATATGTTACATGTGATTTTATATGTTGTGTATGTGTTTAGATATATTTGTTCATCCGTTTTGATAGTCATCTCAAGTCAGTTTTTATTTATATAACCCAATGTCACAAATTTGCCTCAAGGGGCTTTACAGTCTGTACAGCATACAGCTCCGTCCTTAGATCCTTGATTCTGAGGAAAGGAAGGAAAAACTCCCCCAAAAAACCCTTTAACAGGGGCAAATGGCAGAAAGCTCAGGAAGAGCAACAGAGGAGGGGTGATCCCTCTCCCAGGACGGACAGACAGGAAATAGATATTGTGTGTACAGAATAGACCAACATAATAAAATTACAGTATGGACAATCATGATGACAAAGTTATATAAAACATTTGTAACATATATGAAGAATGGATCCGGAACGATGTTGAGCAACTTCAGGTGTCACCAAACAGACCTAAGTCACATGACCTCCTCTCAACCATGGAGACCTGGAAGAGGACAGACTACGCGGACACACAAGAGGCACAGAGGGTTACAGACGTGCAGTGGTTTTCAGAAAGTTTACAATATTCTCGTCGGCAGGACAAACATGGACTATAAGTACTCGGCTTAATAGATTCATTGAGACCGAGACCGACTCGCCAGAAGGATAATGGTAACAGGTACAAGCAGTGGTGTACTGGCCATCTGCCATACCGAGACAAATCATGGTGGGCCACAGCAGTGGTGGGCCTGTGGAAAAAATCCATAAAGTTTTTAACGCCCATCCGGCCCTGTCTGTCTTTTTGCCGAGCCTCTCTGTGTGCCTGTGATTCGGGGTGCGTATGAGAGCGCACTAGCCTCACTGGCCAATCACAACCAACTTAGTTCAACTTGTGCATTATGTCATAGGCTCCGCTGTAGCCTACTCTGTCGCTACTGTAAAACAGTGTATCAATTGTTGTGAGCATCACAACCCTCGCAAAAAGACTTGTTTCACTATTTGCCACCCAAAAAGGCCTGACCTAACAAATAAACAACAACAACAAAAATTCATTTTCTTTAATTCTGTCCTATTTGCTTATCTAATTTGGCTTGTTTGAAATTACGTAAAATACCTCATTACCTGATTGAAATACAGTTGTTCATATGTAGGCAGTGTTGTTTTTATTTTATGACATCATCATTGTATTTATTTTAGGACATCTTTTCATTTGTTTAAGTAAGAATTAGTGCTGCTGTTATATTTTCTATGAAAGTAACAATATCAATTTCTGGAGTGTTATTTAACTTAAAACATGACACAAAATGTGATAAACATTTGTAGATATTTTTTGTGTAGGTCTGATATCAACAGGGAGGTTATTCCAGAGGAAGGGGGGCAGGACAGCAGCCAGCTGACTTCTGTTTATCTCTGGGGACAGACAGGAGGCCTGTTTAATTTAAACTATCGACTCTGTTAGTGATTGTTAATGATTGGAAATGAGTTGCGCTGGTTAATGAGACATACTGATAGTTTAAGTCATTTCATGTTGTCGATCATGTTTTAAATCATGTATGTACAGTACATGTGACTGTGAGTCCATTTTTAAAAATGTATAACTTCCATATTTAACAGTTTTGACAGATCTTCATCTCAAAATTATAATTAGAAAAACAACAGATGTCACTCTGTGAAGACTGGACCTGATCTAATTAGTTTTCATATCCTCTTTGGTTTGATTGAATTATCTGTTCATCCCTAGTCCTTATCTCCTCTCTTGTGTCTCTTGTTCAATTCAGTTCAGTTTTATTTATTGTAACAGAATGATTCACACTACTGTGTGAAACAGTGAATTTAGTGTTGAGAAATGTAATTCTGAATTAAATTGCAATCAGCGGCAACAAGAAGTCAGTGGAGAGAAGAAACATTAATGATCATTAATCTTCATTAATGAACTATTAACTCTGTAATTTCATCATCAGGACTTTTTATGCTTAAAACATTTGAAAAAATGTGTGTGTGTGTGTGTGTGTGTGTGTGTGTGTGTGTGCTGTATTTAGCTGCCTGAAGCCTAATATTTGTGGGAACCAGCAGAGTCACTGAGCTGATAGACGATCTGAGAGAGAAAGACAGACAGACAGACAGGATGCATACTTCCCAGCATGCATTGTGTTTGTGTTAAAGTTCTCCAGAGTTTCTTTCTCTGATTTAAAGTTAAATGATGTAAAAACTGATGATCAGTGTGACCTTTCACTGACTCGTTGAGAATCACAAATACCTTTATTATCATCAGCTGATGGTTCAGACAAATTCATCGACTGTCTGAAGTCAAGAAAAACTTTACGAAATCATTAAAACTCTAACAAACGGCACAAGAATCACAAAATAAAAAGGAAATTAAACTTTTTTTATTGAAGAAAGTTTCAGTTTCCTTTTGTTTTTCAGGGTAAAGTGCCAAAGTAACTCACATTCAGCTGTGATAAACTTGATTTGTCAAATTACTTGTCTTGAATCCAGCTGAATGTAACAAGAAGAGAAAACAAGGAGAGGTAACAAGGAGAGGAGGTCAGCGGTTGATCAGAGGGAGGTGAGGAGGGGTTGAAAGAAAATCATGTAGAAACACAGCGAGGAATGAAGTGTGTGTGTTTGTGTTTTTGTGTGTTACAGTGTGTGTGTTTGTTACAGTGTGTGTGTGTGTGTCTGTGTGTTGGAATGAGCTGGGTCATCGTAGTGACTGTAACTTTACACCAGAGGGTCAAACTGATGACTCGAAACAGCTGCTGCTGCTATGGAAACGCAAGGGTGGGGTCAACCCTGGCAACGCTGCAGACACCAGAGACAAGTGTGTGTGTGTGTGTGTGTGTGTGTGTGTTCATTCTTTGCGCAGCTCTGCATCTCATTGGCTATCAGACTGACTGTGGATGAGTTTAAATGTCGTAGTTTGGTTTCTGATGTTGATGAAAGGATAAAAGTCTGCAGGTTGCATGATATGATAATCATAATAATAATAATGTCAGTCATAAGTTTATTTTATAGCACTAAACCTAAGATTACAAAATGTAAATAAAATACAAATATAATGTTAATAATATAATAATTTGTTACACACATGCAAGACAAATCACCCAGAATAAAGTTACAGAAGCCTTTTGATTATACAAATACGTTTTCTAAAGAAGACACTGATTTTACATTATTGATGTTCATCAGGCAGGTTATTCAGAGTTGAAACAGTAATTCAGAGATATGAAACACTAAAATACTAAGTAAAATCTTAAAATTACTTCTCAAACAAACGGGTAGCCAATGGAAAGTCATTAAATGGGGAGTAATATGATCTCTTTTTTTGGTTTTTGCTGTGTTCTGTACAGTTTGTAGTCTGTGCATCGTTTTCTGATTGATGGGGACCATTACAGTAATCTAAACATGAGGGCATGAAAGCACGTATGATGGATTCAGTGTATCTGAAGTTCTATTTTAGCAATATTCCTTAAATGATAAAAACAAGATTGGACAACCTTGTTATGCAGTTACAATCTGAGACAGGTATCAATCAGTACACCTACAGTAGGTTTTTAACATAAGGTTTGTTGGAGAAAGAACCAAAGGAGGACCGGATTTGTGTATGCTGATGGTGAGAGCCAATTATAGGGATTTCACTTTTATCAGAATTTAATTTAACTGCAGAAAGTTTGCAAGCATCCAGTTGTTAATGTCAATTAGACAGACACAATTGGACAGACTAGTATTGTTGTCAGGTTTTACCGGTACATACAACTGGGTATTATCTGCATAAAGATGGAAAGGAATGATATGGCCAAGTGGGTGCATATACAGTGAGAATAAAATTGGCCCTAATATGGATCCCTGGCCCACTAAGGAGAGGGCTGAAACATTGTCACCAATAGAAACTAAGAATTTTCAGTTTGAGTATGAGGTAAACCAGTTTTAGGCCATCCCAGATAAACCCATGCAGTTCTGGCGTCTATTTAACAGAACACTGGGATCAACAGTATCAAAGGCTGCAGACAAATCAAGCCATATGAGAACTCAGCCATCACCTGAATCAGCAGTCCTTAAGAGATCATTTTGTACACTAATAAGAAGTCTCGGTACTGTTGTATTGTCCAAAACAAAGAGGGCTCTGGAAAAAAAAAAGTTAAACCTGACTGAACTTGCTGAAACGCAACACGTCATCCTGGTAATTACTTTGTAACAGGAACACTATATTAAAACAGGACTGATTTCTGTCTCTCAAGGTCGTCTTGTGACTAAACTACGACCTTAGCCAAGTCTACAAACACCACCTAATAAATTCAAGATCCAACTCATATCTCCACTTTAGATGTTTTGACTTTTTTCTATATATGGAAGGTGCATATCGCCGTTGGATGTCAGAATTGTCCATCAAACTGCACGTATTTCCCGCTCTAGGCCCTACGCCCCTCCCTCCCTTTGTTGGGGAAAGTGTCCCACTCATCGGTTTCTGTGTGTAAGAAACCGCCATCAAGGTAAAGTATCACCCTAAGATTATTGTTTGACAACTGTATCCAAGTTTGTACTAGTCATGTACTAGAATACTAACAGTCATTCGTTTCTGTCATTTGTATGGATTAGCTAACATACTTTTGTTCTTTACAACTCAATGTTGATAGCTAACATGTAGCTTTCGATAGCTAGCTAACATTAGCTGGCTCGATTTGTATTGTGATTAGCCAGCTAACATTAGTTAGTATCTTGTTGACACTGCTATATTTGCTTCGATCAAACATGGGTTTTGCTGCCGTCAACCTCAACAGGATAGACATGTCTTTCTCATTAGAGGAGCTTTGTGCGTTGGTCAGTGTTAAATACGATACAGCAGTTGAGGCAGAGGCAAGGGTCGTGGAAAACTAGGATTAAGTCAGCCAGAGGAAAAGATGCAAACTGAGTTATGAGTTATGTCAACATTGCATTCAGTGCACTAAATGTGTTCCTCTATCTTTTCAAGATTTACTTGAATTTGACCAGGTTGATTCTCCTGCTGCTGTTGTCCCAGATTAATCTGAAAATGAAGGTAGGTATTATAATAATGCAGGACAGAAAGGGAAAAGGTCTGCACATTGTTAGACTCCAAATAAATACATTTAATCTTTTTTGAAGGCAACGTTTCGATCTGATCTCATAGATCGAAACGTTGCCTGAATGTGAGCACTTGCTCCCTCTTCTGAAGGTATTATAATAACAACAACAATAGCTTTATTTGTATAAAAACATTCACACAAAAATGCAGGTCAAAGTGATTCACAGATCATAATGGAGTAAAAAGTAATAATAAAACAGCACTAATTAACATAGACACACTCTGATGCACACATAGAAGTATGTGTATGATGCATTTAATGCAGTAGTGTTTGATGAAAAGTGAATGCTACATGTTTGCTAGTTGGCTTGCTACTGTTTGTGTTCAGCCACACACGCACACGTTGTCTTTCTCATGCACACATGCACATACACAGATGCAGATCCACACACTGAGACATAGTGTGACAACAACTTTTTCTCTTTATTAGAAGGACAAGAAGTTGAGGAGGACTCCTTGGGTGGTGAGGCTTGTCCAGGAAGGCTGAGGAAGAGGGAAACTCCTGAGACCTGGAAGGTGAACATCCAGAAAAGGAGGAGAGAGGGGGGCCAGTCCTATCACGGGAGGAAGAATCAACAGCCTGGGTTGAAGGAGGCAAGACAAATGGGGATGCTATGCCAGTCTGTGGCCTGCCAAAAGTCCACTAAACTCCACTGCAGAGAAGTAGAAGAATTGAAGAGGGAGGAGATCTTTAAGTACTTCTGGGAAAAATTTGACTGGAAGGAGAGGAAATGTTTGACATCTGTGTTCTGGCTGAGTGCGCTGTAGTGATCTGAGGAGCGCGCTCCAATCCCAGGCCATAACGTGTGAGGTACGTGGACCACAGCTTCTTCACGGACTTCAGCCAAGTGAACATCTGCAAGTCCATCCGACCAGGACAAGAAGCTGGAGATCCAACAGTGCATGACCTCTGAGCAATCCGGTATTTTATTATAGACATTCATTCTTACACAAATATTTATTGCCTTCTATGTCAATAGACATCAGTGGTGGAAAGTATCTAAGTACATGTACTCAAGTACTGTACATGAGTACAATTTTAAGGTACTTGTACTTAGATTGAGTATTTCCATTGTATGCTACTTTATACTTCTACTCCACTACATTTATTTTACAGCTTTAGTTACTAATTACTCTGCAGAATCAGATTATAAATAGAAAATATAATCAAAAAATTAATTATGATGCGCTACCCAGCAGAATGTAAAGTAGTTAGAATTAGCGCCACCTTTACCTGCTGCAACAAAGTATATTTTGATGCTAATGCTTATGTATTTTTACTTAAGTAAAATCTTGAATGCAGGACTTTTACTTATAACAGAGTATTTCTACATTGTGGCATTGCAACTTTTACTTAAGTTAATGTTCTGAGTACTTCTTCGATCGAATAGACAATGTGTAATCTATTAAAATTTGACTTTTGTTCTCCTTCATCTCTTTCCACTGTCCCTTTTTCCCTTCCAATTTCTTCAATCCATCTATCAACTAGATACAACATGGATAGCACTATGGGGGTTCTCCACTCAGAAGAGTGGGAACCCTATCCGTCCCCATCCCTCAGGAAGAAGAGAAGTGTCACCAGAGTGTCCCCACTGTACACATCCAGCCAGAAAATTATGAGCTGAAGTTCAGATACCTTCAACAACTGAAGAAGGTTTGCGCAAGGACTTCCACTCCTTCTATGATGGACTGGACCATGAGTGATGCCCATCACCAGCTGGAATCTCACACTGGAGCACACAAATGTACATAGGTTACAGTTTTGTTTATTATATTGAGAGTAATTATATTTTAACATGACTTTGTCATGGCTTTACTGTTTTTAAATGATATTGTTAGTATATTCTTAATTGTGCAAAGTATTAAATCAATTATTAAGTAGTATTAAAGAGTATAATCAATTATCTCTCACAAAGTCGCCTGACTGATTCTCTTTCTGACTGTTCATAATTTGTTTGGGGTTATGGTTACAGTTTTATTGCTTATTATATTGAGTGTAATTATATTTTTAATTATCAACAGTTGTGTTCGCTGTCTCTGGTTGATATAAACATCATAAGTTGTTGTGTTCACTGTTGCTGGTTTACATAAACACCAACGTGAAACGGAGGAGTTCAGTGAACATCCAGTGTGCTTTGCATTCAGTTTAACACTGAATGCTTCTTATGACTGGTTGTTAGAAATATTGGGTGGGGGTAACATTGTAAGTGAAGACTGATGGGCATTACTGTTAACAACAGCTTCTTTACCCACTCCTCGCCAAGTGTCAGTGATGTCGATAAAGTACAGGAGTACTTTATTGATCAATATAAGCCCCCCTGCACAACGCCAGATTAAGTCCTGTCTCATCTCCCGAACACGCTTGTGTCACATGAGACTTTCAACACTACAATCAGACTCTAAAGTAACATTCAGACGGGATTAACATTGGTAACATATGGTCTGTATTAGACATGGACATTCAGCAGGATAAAGACAAAAGATAAAGAAAAAAGCCTCCCCAGGGATGCAGCGGAGAGTTGAAGAGGAGGCAAAGATACTGCGTGAGGCGAATTTGCGTCACAAATCACACTCCTTCTCAGCTCCTTCGTCAGTCAACTCAATCTGAACTCACAGACATGAAACACATATTGAATCATTCAGTGTGACTTACACTTCCAGAGGAGATCATTATCTCTGATATTATCCAGAATAAACCTCCACAAATCCAAGGTTTTTTTCAGTATCACAGTAATCCAGTCACAGACAGAAGTTTGTGTGTGTGTGTGTGTGTGTGTGTGTGTGTGTGTGTGTGTGTGTGTGTGTGTGTGTGTGTGTGTGTTGAACACATGAAAGTTGGCAGTGAAATAAAGAGTTTTTCATTCAGAGACGAACAGAAATCAGACAAAAGTTCTCATTTACTACGATGATGAGCACATGAATGTTGGCAGAGAAATAATGAAGTCTGTAGATGAAAAACAGAAAGAAACCATAGACAGGCAGAGAGACAGACAAACAGACAGACAGGTAACGAGGACAGGTGCAACGGGTGGGAGCAGGTAGATGCAGAGGACAGACAGCTTCAGCCATGATGAGCAGAAAAATGTCATTTTTGGAGTTTTGGAGAAGCAGCAAGGAGAGAGGAGCTCTTCTGAAGAGAGCTAATCAGTTGAGACTTCTTCCTTCACAGCTGTAAGTCTGAACGACACTTTCGTTACAGAAACCCAAGAGAATGTAACTGCTTTAATATAAACATGTTCAATACCGAGATCTGCAGTCTGGTTATAGACAGCAGACAGTTTGACTCCTCTCAGATGTGATCAATAACATTATTGACTTCCTGTAAATCACAGCTGTGATCAATAACATTGATGTTAAAACATCTTCAGTGAAGTTACATTTTTTTCTCTGAAATGCTAACAGATGAACTGTGATCAATCACTGTGATCAATCATTGGAAACATTTAAATCGAATAATGAAAGATCAACACAAATATGTCAATGTGAAAAAGATAATAAAATAAATAGAATAATATAATTAGTTATAATAAAATAATAATTATGAAATAAATAACATTTCTCGGTTGACATTACATTTGATTAATTTGGCAGAGGTTTTTATAATAAGTGTGTTCAAACCACGTCTGAACTCGATATCATCAACTGAGAGTTTCTCCTTTTAAACTAACAACTAACAGTGTGTTCAGTGTTACAGTACAAGTGCTGAGAGATTGTGTGTTTTTAGAAAGGAGACGTAAGTAAGTGCTAGCAAGAGTTGTTGAGATGTGTAAAGGTGTCTGTTGACGCCATTAAAAAGCAGCTGAAGACTCTTCTATTCAAACGTGCCTTTGTCTTGCCTCCTGCTGTCTAGTGTGTGTAATCTTGTGTGTTTTTAAGGGCTTTTGTTGCTTATGTTCATATAATTTTACTCTTGTGAAGCACTTTGTGACCTTGCTCTGTGAAAGGTGCCATACTAAATAAACTTTACCTACTTACTTACTATTAATACCATGTATGTTATCTGGAGTTTATCTGTGACAGACGTGTTTTTAATTGGCCTGAGACCAACCTGCTCTTTCTGTCAGCCAATAAAAACAAAGCAGCAGGTGTTGAGGATGATAATGCAGCAGGTGCAGCAGCCAATCACAAAGGTTCAGTTAATTCATCAGTGGCGATTGGCAGTTTTCATCGGCAGATTTTCGTCATTTAGTCATTGTTACGTTTTTAGCCATTTTTTTCTTTTCATGAAGACTGATTTAGTTTTGGATGCAGCTGTGTGAACGTGTGTTTGTTTCTTCTTCGTGTGTTTGTTTGTTGTTTGTGGACAGTAAAAACATTATTTGCTGTCACATTACCTGTCCTTTAGCATAAACTTACCCCCGCGTCTCCCTACAGAAGACTGTTGTTAGGTGACGGTGGAGTTCGAGCAAACCTGCATGATGCAAGGATGGCACCTCTGCTGCCCCCTGTTGGTTCAGAGATCTTCAGACGCTTCACTCCTGCTTCGCTGGAGGAAATCCAACGACGACATGAAGTGGAGGAGAAGGAGCAACAGAGGAGGAAAGAGAAGAACATAGAGGTACAAAACATATTGATCAGGTACCTGCTGTCAGAAACAAATAATCAATACATTGAGAACAAGTCTTTGATTGGCGGTCTCTCCAAATGGCTGTTTCTCTGACTGACAGATTGCAGAGGAAGATCTTCCTAAACCAGCCAGTGACCTGGAGGCTGGGAAGCCCCTCCCATTCATCTACGGAGACCCGCCCCCTGAGCTTCTCAACACCCCATTGGAAGAGCTGGATCCCTTCTACCAATCACAGAAGGTCTCTCTCTCTCTTTGATAAAATATCTTCCCTCTGTGGCCTGAAGACTGATCAATATCTCTGACAAATCATTTATTCTCACAACATGATGAAACATTATACTAAATCTGAAGTTTTATTGTTTAGATGATCTTCATCTCATCTTTCTGATCTCAGATCAGTTTCATGAATAAAACATGTCTGTCTTCTCTGACCTGTCTCTCTGCAGACGTTCATCGTGCTTGGTAAAGGAAACATCATCTATAGATTTAACGCTGAGCCATCTTGTTACCTGCTGAGTCCATTCAACCCGCTGAGGACCATCGCCATCAAGATCCTCATTCACTCATATCCTTTATGATGTCACACTGTACTCCTCCCTGATTGGTCACTGAGGATACACTTATTTGCTCCCAGAATGACTGAATTTTAGCTTTGATTGACAGGTTATTGATGTTTTTTGTTCCTTAAAACTAAAACTTTATTCAGTTTGTTCATCATGGTGACAATTCTGACCAACTGTGCATTCATGACGATGAGTGATCCTCCAGCATGGAGCAAGACTGTGGAGTGAGTCCCCACACACACACACACACACACACACACACACACAATGATACACACTAACACACAATTGATGTTACTCTGCCACAAGACCAGAAGAAGAATAAGTAGAGGAAGAAGAAGAAGAAGGTCAGCAGTCAGAGGCAAAATGCAGATTTTAAAGTCAAGTATTAAATGACCAGTATGTAAGATTTAGGGGCCTCTATATGCAGATATGCCAATAATATTTACAAGTATGTTTTCATTAGTGTTTAATCACCTGAAAATAAGAATCGTGTTTTCATTACCTTAGAATAAGCCCTTTATATCTACAGAGGTAGCGGGTCCCTTTCCATGGAGGCCGCCATGTTGCACCGCCATGTTTCTACTGTAGCCCAGAACGGACAAACCAAACACCGGCTCTAGATAAGCCCTTTCACGTGTTTCGCAAGTTTTGCGGCCACCATAGTTTCTCCCACACACTTGGAAGGGGAGGGTGAGGCGAGCGGTATTCAAATGGTTGCAAACTACAATTTCACCGCTAGATGCTACTAAATCCTCCACACTGGACCTTTAAAGTTCAGGACTGAAACAATGAATCCTTCTGTCTTCTGTCTCACTGGATACAAATCTGTGATCTCAGAGGAAATGCAGATGAAAGGTCACTTCAAACTGTTCAAACAGTGGAAAGTTGGAGCTCTGCTGTTCAGTTTTTAGATTTGATGGAAACAAGTTAATGACACAGTTTGGGTACTTTCACACAGTTAAAACAAATTCTGGCGCGTCAGATTTTCGTCTGTGGGTCCATGTAAGTCTAATGATGCAGGATGACATCATCAGAACTGTCCAGTGAGCTACCTGTCCGTCATGTGACTTCATGTTAATTCCTGTTGGTTTGTTTGTAAAAACTTCGTGTGAACCTGAAAACACAATACTATTTAGACAATATTATTTATAATGAGCAGATTAAATGGCTAGCATCCAGCTAGCGCCCCCTAGAGGCTGCAGTGTTCAGTAAAGGAAAAATATGAACAAATGTGTTCGTCCTGAGGGGGGCACTACAGGAAATCTTATGGGGTCATTAAGATCTAAAAGGGAACAAGAATTTTTATCAGTAACTGTATAGTTTTAGTACCCCTACTTGTAAGTAAGAATAAGGGATTCATCAGGATGTTATTTGTTTGTTAATTGCTGCAGCCTCTAGAGGGCTCTGACAGGACTTTATAGTGTTTAACAGTGGATCAGTCCAGGAAACACTGCCCATAAAAATGTTCAGTCTTCAGTGAAAATATTTGATCTCTCTAAATCTGTAGACTTTCAGCTTGACATTTTTTACATTTAAAATTTTTTATCTGTTTCGTTCAACAGATATCTGTTTACATTCATCTACACGTTTGAAGCAACGATCAAAGTTCTGTCCAGAGGATTCTGTGTCGGAGGTTTCACCTTCCTCAAAGACCCCTGGAACTGGCTCGACTTCATGGTCATCAGCATGGCGTAAGACTCAGTAACACACCTGAGATACACTTATTCATCATAGACTCTAATCGGAATCAGGTTTATTGGCAAGTAGGTTTTCACACAAAAGGAATTTGCTTTGGTATTTTGGTACATAATGCCTCGGAGTAGGGGTGTCAGAGCGCAACATAAGGACGAGAAGCAGAGAGCAGAACTCAACGCAAAAGTGAGCAATTTATTGCTTCACACAGGGAATGTTGTTTTACACAAACAATTAACAAAACATCAGTATCTTCTTGATCAACTTCTGATGAATCCCTAACCAAACAAAAGACAAAACAAAAAGACATTTACTAAGCCTAACTCCCTAAGCTAAACAAAAACAGGGAAAAACAGTGTTAACAAAAATGGTGGTTCACCCCTACGGCTTCGTGCTATATAAAGTGTCTTTTTATATGTTTTTTACAAAATGTACAAGGTAACGCTACAGCTAACAACAGGCTAACACAAACAGAGTTTGTAGAAGCAAAATGTACAAGGCAACGTTAGCAGTTCAGCTAGATCTAAGTAAGCTAACACAGGCAAAAGGTTGTCTAAGCTCACTGGACTTAACACACAAATTTCACAAAGTCAAAGTTACACCAAGTCCAAGTTTGGAGTAAGAGGAAGACCGAGGTTCTGCTGTCAACCATCAACTCTCTGTGTCCCCTTGCAGTGGTACCATCACTGAAGGTCAGCCAATGGAACCAGCATCTGTCAAATGACACACAGATCCTCAAAGAAAAGTGAGCTCTCACTCGCCACGAAAAACTGTTTTATGCAACACATGGAAAAATACAATATAAATGCGGCTGAGCCATAACAGGTTACAATAAACATAGGAAGAGAAAAGAAAAATAAACAAGTACTGTAGGTAAGAAGAAATCTTAAATATGAAATATAAATTTACAATAAAAAATCTTTATAAAAATATATCTGTAAAATATATCTGTTTAAAAATGAAAACAGTTGTACAGTTTTTAAAACGAAGAGGACAGAATGTGCAAAATACTAAGGCGTGCGCAAATGTTCACAGTATGAATAATATAATATGCACATTAAACCTGTACTTTGACTCTTTAAGTCTGTCCCTGTCCCCACTCCTAAACGCTTCTTCCTTTTCCGACCTTAGCTGTATGAGTTTAGCTGTGAACAAGGGTTTGTTGTTGTTGTAACTCACCCTGGTGCGTGACGGTTCACAGCAGTCCTCACAGAAGCTGATGTATGCTGTCACTGCCTCTGTGAACTCATGCAGACTGTTGGTGACAGTCCTGAAAACATCCCAGTCAGTACAGTCCAAGCACACTCGAAGGTCCTCCATAGCTTCACTGGTCCACTGCTTTGATGTCCTCACAATAGGTTTACAATGCTTTAATTAGTGTCTGTATGCAGAAATCAGGTGGACCATGACGTGGCCAGAGTGTCCCAATGCAGCGCGGGGGACAGCGTGATAGGCACTGCTTACTGTAGTGCAACAGTGATCCAGAATGTTCTCCTCTCTCGTCTGACATTTAATAAACATCTGTATCTTGGGAGTTCATGGCTTAGATTACCTTTGTTAAAGTCACAGAGGAATGTACAATAATTCCATGGACAAAATGAGAAAAGTGGGAAATAAATCGACTGGAGTTGTTTCCCTGATGTTTATAAGCTCTTCTCTGCTAACAGAACCTCTGGTACTACAGCAGAACACTGAATTAACAAATAAAACAAGACAAAACAGTGCACACCAACACACAGAGTCAGCCATCTGTGGCTCCATCTTGGATCTATCTAGTACATCTAGTAATACAATTTAACACACCTGAAATACACTCATTCATATTAGACTAATACACTATTATATACCTACTTTAATATAATTTTTAATTTTATTTTGAATTACTTCATTATCTTCGTACATACTTTCTGGAAACATCTTAGCTTTAGGATTTAATGCGCCTGTTTGGTATTGTAGTTTTTATATCTATAGTTGTTTTTTAAATGAAGTGACTCATGTTGATGATGATAATAATGATGATGATGGTTTCTCTCTGTGTTTCAGATACCTGACAGAATTTGTAGATTTGGGAAATGTTTCTGTGTTGAGGACATTCAGAGTTCTTCGAGCTCTGAAAACCATCACAGTCATCCCTGGTCAGTGTGTGTGTGTGTGTGTGTGTGTGTGTGTGTGTGTGTGTGTGTCCCATTTAAAACGGCATTATGGTATCTAATCAAACTAATCATCAACTTCACTGATTTTAGAAACAGTCTGTTTTTATGTTGATGATGCAATGTTTGGTCAGTCAGATTTTAACCCTACCCCCCTCCCCGCACAGGTCTGAAGACAATTGTCGGAGCACTCATCCAATCAGTGAAGAAGCTAGCTGATGTCATGATCCTGACGGTGTTCTGCCTCAGTGTCTTCGCTCTAATTGGTCTGCAGCTCTTCATGGGAAACCTGCGGCAAAAATGTGTCCTGATACCACCGCTGTTGCTTAGAAACCACACGTCTGACATCGACCTAAATACAGGTTACCATGACAATGACACCCACGCCAACAATACAGGAAGCAGTGACTTTGATTTCTACGAATATGTCAACAAGCCAGGTATGATGAAGATGGTGATAGTTATATTTTCTTTTCTTTACAGCCTCATTGTACTTAAAAGACAAATATTTCTGTATTCTTGATCTTTTCAGCTCAGTGAAAGACTATATGCGTTGGTTTTGTATTTTTAAGCATGAAGAGCTGCTGGTTTTTCATCATTGTGTAGTTCAAATGTTTCTTTACTGGATCTGCTGAATGTAACTGAACATGCACTTTGTTTTACACTTTGTTTCTGTTTCTAAATACTACAATACCCATGAACCTCAGCTGTTGTTGCTATTGAGAAGAAAACAGTCAGAGGTGTCAATGTTTTACCAGGTTTCTACTATTAGCCGGTTCTGAAGGACTAATAATCGATGACCTGTCAGGGACAAATACTAATGCTACTACTGCTACTACTACTACTACAACAAAAACACATCAACAGTTATTGCACCCTGGGAGTCGTAGTTGATTTCTCTCCTTCAGTTTTTATGTCCACAGGATTCTTGTACCTTTTGACTTTTTGTCAAAGAACCAGATATTTTCTAACACAGTTGTTCATCTTTTATTTAATGTCCATCACAAACTGTTAGTCACCAACACGGAATATGAGGAACATGAAGCAGACCATTACTGCAGGAACCTCAAACTCTCAGGGTTAGAGATATGCAGTGGTTTCAGAAAGTTTACAGTATTCTTGCCGGCAGGACAAGCATGACTATAAGTACTCAGATTAATAGAGTCATTGAGACTAAAACGGACTGGGTAATCAAAAAAAAGCAACTACCTGAAAGTTAAGGTAAAAAGATAAGTTTTAAGTTTAGATTTAAAGGCCTCAACAGAGTCACACTGTCCAACAGGGAGGTTACTTCAGAAGAAGGGAGCTCAATAATTAAATATGATCTCTTTTCCTAGTTCTTGTCTGTACACGTGCAGCAGCTTTCTGGATCACCTGGAGAGTTTTAAGGGACTTATTCAGGCAGCCTGATAATAAGGAATTGCAATAGTCCAGCCTAGAAGTAACAAATGCATGGACTAGTTTTTCAGCATCATTTTGAGACAGGATGTGCCTGATTTTTGCAATGTTACACAGGTGAAAGAAGGCAGTCCTTAAATTTTGTTTCATGTGGGAGTTGAAGGACAAATCCTGATCAAAGATAACTCAGAGGTTCCTTACGGTGCTGCTGGAGGCCAGGGCAATGCCATCTAGAGTAACTATGTCTTTAGATAATGTGTCTCAGAGGTGTTTGGGGCCAAGTATAATCACTTCAGTTTTGTCAGAGATAAACATCAGAAAATTAAAGGTAATCCAGGTTTTTATGTCCTTAAGGCACGCTTGAAGTTTAGCTAACTGCTTGGTTTCATCTGGCTTGATCGACAGATGTGATTGGGTATCATCTGCACAATGAAAGTTTATGGAGTGTTTCCTAATAATATTGCCTAAAGGAAGCATATAAAAGGTGAATAGAATTGGTCCAAGCACAGAACCTTGTGGAACTCCGTGACTAACTTTGGCATGCACAGAGGACTCACCGTTAACATGTACAAACTGAGATTGATGTGATAGATAGGATTCAAACCAGTTTAGTGCGGCTCCTTTAATGCCAATTAAATGTTCTAGTCTCTTTAGTTGGATGTGATGGTCAATGGTGTTGAATGCAGAACTAAGATCTAACAAGACAAGTACAGAGACAAGTCCATTGACTGATGCAATTAAAAGGTCATTTGTAATTTTCACCAGTGCTGTCTCTGTGCTATGATGCACTCTAAACCCTGACTGAAAATCCTCAAATAAACTATTGTTATGTAGAAAGTCACACAACTGATTGGCAACTGCTTTCTCAAGGATCTTAGAAAGAAAAGACCCTGCAGCCAGCTGACTTCTTTTTAACTCAAACAGGAGGGCCACATTCTGAGACCGGAGAGCACGGGATGGGATATAAGGTTTATGGAGGTCAGACAGGTATGAAGGGGCATTGCCATTTACAATTTAATAAGTCATCAGAAGCACCTGATCTGACATGGATAGGGAGCCAATGAAGGGAAGCTAAAATTGGTGTGATATAAAACTTTCTAGTTTTATTTAAGATCCTAGCTATAGCATTCTGAACCATTTGAAGACTTTTAGTACTAGCACTCGGCAGACCTGACAACAAAACATTACAGTAGGGTTAGGGTTAAGTCCGGATGAAACAAAGGCTTGAATTAGGATCTCTGCATCAGCCAAGGACAGAAAAGATCAAATTTAACTATGTTGCGTAGGTGGAAAAGGCAATCATGGGAATTTCTTTCATGTTCTGATCAAAAGAGAGAGGGTAGGATAAAATGTAACATCAAGATTCCTGGCTGTCAGACTTTGACAAATCACACAGTTAGGGTTAGAGTTACAGTTATTTGATCAGTGTCGAACAGAGCCGATTACCAGCATCTCAGTTTTATAAGAATTGAAAAGTAGGAAATTACGTTTGTTTTTGTTTTTTGTTTTTTGTTGTTGTTTTTTTACAGGAGACAAGCAGGCCTCTAATTTAATAATTTAGGAATGATTATCTGCCTTTACAGGCACATACAGCTGAGTATCATCAGCATAGCAGTGGAAATTAATTCCATGACTCCGTATAATTTGGCCAACAGGGGAAATATAAAGAGAGAAAAGCAGAGGACCAGGAATAGAGCCCTGAGGTACTCCATATTTCACATCAAAAAATTCTGATGTATTATTATTTTTTTTATTATTATTATTATTATTATTATTATTATTATTATTATAACAATAATAGGAAACACTATGTTCTTTCAGGTCTCTCCAGAGATGTTCAATTAGGGTTAAAGCCCGGCTTTGGCTGGGCCACTCAAGGACTTTCACAGAGTTGTCCTTAAGCCACTCCTGGGCCAAGTACAATAACATCAGTTCTCAAACAAGAAGCTCATCAGAATCAGAATCAGAAATACTTTATTGATCCCCGTAGGGAAACTCTTTGTTACAGTAGCTTGCCTTTACGTCAGTGCACACAGGAGAAAGTAAGCAAACAATATGATACACTATAAAACACTATAAAAACTATAAACACTATAAAAACAGGTCAGAAAATAAAATAAATTAAGTAACAGGTCGGTATAAGTATAAGATAAACTAAGTGTCAAGTACCAAGTGGGTTTACCGGTTGATGATGAGAGTAAGTATAATAATACAATGTAACAGAATAAGTAATAAGTAATAAGCAGAGGTGCATGTACTGTCGAGAGTAATGGAGGTATATAATATCGATAACAATAAATAAGAAAAACTAACATGGCAAAACTAATATTGCACGGGAGTAGTACACAAAATATTGCACAATTTTCAATAATGGCGGAGATGTAATGATCAATGTCCAGTGTAGTGACCTAGGGTCATACAGACTAGCCCTTAGAGGGAGGAGTTAAATAGTTTGATGGCCACAGGCAGGAATGACTTCCCGTGGCGCTCTGTGGTGCTCTTTGGTGGGATGAGTCTTCCGCTGAAGGTGCTCCTTTGCTTGACCAGCACGTCATGGTGCGGGTGGGAGACACTGTCCAAGATGGCGTGTAGTTTGGCCATGACATCGTTACTACTGAAGGCTATAGGAATACATGACTCAACAGAGCTGTGATTCTCTGTCAGCCTGGCTACAGTGCTGAAAAGAAACCTGGCGTTTTTGTTTTCCTCTATTAATGATGAGTAGTATGCTGCTCTAGCATTACGGATGCCTTTCCTTAATGTTTTAAGACTATCTTGCCAGACTAAACAAGATTCTTCCAGGTTGTTGGAACACCATTTCCTTTCAAGTTTCCGCGATGTTTCCTTTAATTTGCAGGTTTGGGGGTTATACCATGGAGCTAACCTTCTTTGTACTATGTTGACCTCCAAATCCTTCAACCTACTAGCTATTGATGGTAACTCTGGTTATAGTTATTAATTTAAATATTAATCTGAGTGCCAAATTGATAGTTTAGTGTATTTTAGGAGACTGAATGAAATAAATAGCTATCATTTCTCTTCTTTAAGAAGAGTAGTGCCCCGAGGACTTTATTCATTAAAGTTATTTATGATTATCTTTAATAATTCTGATAGCTATAATTCATTGATTGCACCTACACAGTTTGGTAACCCTTTAACCATTGTAAATCCCAACAACCTCCACCCAGTTTAGTAGCCTAAGCAACATCAGAATCAGAGATACTTTATTGATCCCCGAGGGGAAACTTTTGTTACAGCTGCTCACTATCACATCAGTGCACACAGGAATAGAAGTTCTAAGCAATCAAATATAATACACTATAATACAGGCAAGATAAATGAAGTACCAAGTGGATATAAAGTATAAAGCTAAAATAAGTGTAAAGTACAAAGTGGGAAGTGGATTACCGGTTGATGATAAGTATGTACGGTATAATAATACAATGTAATAATATAAGTAATAAGTAATAGTGCATGTACTGTCAAGTTAAGTGTAGCTTATTAAGATGATTATGAGACGGTGGATATTGCACAGCAGTAATAGAAGTATGAATGAATATCAATAAATAGGGAATTTTAAACTGAAAAGAGTATATAACAGAATATTGCACAATTATTTCAAGTATTGCAGTGATGTTAATGATTTAATGTCCAGTTTAATGACTTAGGGTCATATAGACTGACAATTAGAGGAGGAGTTAAAGAGTTTAATGGCCACAGGCAGGAATGACGTCCTGTGGCGCTCTGTGGTGATTTTTGGGGGGATGAGTCTTTCGTTGAAGGTACTCCTTTGTTTGACCAGCACGTCATGGAGTGGGTGGGAGACACTGTCCAAGATGGCATGTAGTTTGGCCAGCATCCTCCTCTCTGACACCACCGCCAGAGAGTCCAGCTCCACCCCCACAATGCCACCGGCCTTACGGATCAGTTTGTTGAGTCTGTTAGCGTCCGCTACTCTCAACCTGCTGCCCCAGCATGCAACAGCATACAGGATAGCACTGGCCACCACAGACTCATAAAACATCTTCAGCATTGTCTGGCAGATGTTGAAGGACCTCAGCCTCCTCAGGAAATAGAGGTCGCTCTGGCCCTTCCTGTAAAGAGCTTGAGTGTTCTTAGCCCAGTCCAGTTTATTGTCCAGTGTAGTCCAAGGTACTTGTAATCCTCAACAAACATGGACATTAATATAATCAGTGGGGGTAAGCTTCATTTAATGGGAGGAAAACATTTGGTTTTCCACCATGTTTCACATAAACCAATCATATCCAGGCTATGTTCAAGAATGAAATCAGTAAGTAAATCAGTAAGGCTTTGGTAGACAGTGATCTGATATTTATATAAAACCAAAGGGTTTATATTGGCGTCTTGTTGGGGTGGCAGTTTTCATTAGTAAGCCAATCTGTAGAGCCAGCAGTAGATGACGTATTAACTGGAACAAGATGCCTTATATTATTATTGGAAAATGTTGGTAGCCTACGCACAGTACAGTGTGGGGATACAATTGTGATAACCATTTTGTAGGACTTTATCGGGTCCTTTGTGGGACACTTCCACCACCACCAGTGGTAGAGATAATTAGGTTTTTGTGATTCACATATTTAGGGAAATAATTTCTGAGTAATACTTCTGTCTGTCTGTCTCTAATAGAGAACTACTACTACCTGCCTGGTCAGCTTGATGCTCTGCTGTGTGGAAACAGTTCTGATGCCGGGTACGTTCACTTGACAGACTAATAAATACATTATCATAATAATGATGTCAAATAATAGTGATGATGATGTGTTCAGGGTCTGTCCGGAGGGTTACATCTGTCTGAAGGTGGGGAGAAACCCAAACTACGGCTACACCAGCTATGACTCGTTTGGTTGGGCGTTCCTGTCTCTGTTTAGACTGATGACCCAGGACTACTGGGAAAACCTCTTTCAGCTGGTCAGTAACTGACTGGTCCCAGTACAGTGACTGCTCCTCACTGGTCTTTGACTTTGATTCACATTGATAATTTATCAGTATTTCAGCAGGTCAACAAACATCTGTCTGATAAACACTCAATGTTCTTACTCCATCCATTATTTCTTAGAGAGTTAAAGGTTTTTCCACTCTTGTTGGACTAAGTTTGTTCTCTAACTGATAACAACCATCAGACCTGCCTCATTCACACAGAGTGTAGGCAGTGTAGTGATAGGCACAATAGACAGCAAATCGGAGTGGAGAACATTAACAGGTAAATGAGAGTAGGTTTCTTCTCAAATTTAGTTTTGAAGTTTCAGTAAAAACCAACAATGAAAACATCAGATTCAAAAAACACCCAATTCAAAAACACCTGAGAAACACCTGGAATATTTATTTATACAAGACACTCCAACTATCTGTCTGTTTCTCACCTGTCTGTCTGCAGACGCTGCGAGCAGCAGGTAAAACCTACATGATCTTCTTTGTGGTCGTCATCTTCCTCGGCTCGTTCTACCTCATTAACCTCATTCTGGCCGTGGTTGCCATGGCATATGCCGAGCAAAACGAGGCCACAATGGCTGAGGCCAAACAGAAGGAAGAAGAGTACGCTCAGATCTTGGAGGCACTGAAGAAGAGAGAGGAGGAGGTCCGATCTGACAGATGACACAACAAACAACATTTAATCAGCTGACACTAAACACAGTCAGCTTAACATGTATTCTTGTTGTTACAGCAGGCGGCCTGCAGGGCTGCACTCTCAGAGAACAGCCAGGAGCAAGACCACACTGCCATGGAAGGTATACATACACAAACACGCGCACAAAGACATGTGGAGAAACTTTTACTACTAGTCAAACATCACTTTGATGAATAGGAGAATAAACTCGATGAGTCTCAGTCCTTACTTAAATATGTTTATTACAACACAAATCTGGCCTCAGAGAAGATTGTATACAGCTTGTATACATGGACACAGTCAATACAAAAATAACATTACATTTGTCAGCTTTAAAACAGTAGGGCCCGCATCATATAGAATAATGTATTATCATGCCACCACGACAAACAATGTGTGTGTGTGTGTGTGTGTGTGTGTGTGTGTGTGTGTGTAACTCTCAGTCAGTGTCATTTCTCCTTCAATTTTATCAGGGGAGTCTGAAACTTTTCCAAGGTCCATCCTATCTTTACCTTCGGGGCACCAGAGCCTCCTAATATATAAATCATATGAAGTGTGAAGGACTCAAAGGCCTCTCAGGTTAACTACCATGTCAGTGCATAAATTAAACATTCCTTCATGTCCATTCAATTTCTACCACACACACGTATGAAAATGTAGCCCCACACAACATTAATGACCACAGGAAATCTGACACTCACATGTTCTCACAGTAAAAAAAAAACAGACATACACTGTATAAAGCTCTATTTTACATTTTTATTTGACATCACTATGAATCAGTGCATCTCTTGCACAAGGACAATCGTGAGTCATTTCACTTTGATGGTCAATGTATTTATTTGATCTGGAGTTCATAGACGAGGATATAAACCAGATGGAAGAGGAAATACGAAGAATGGAAGCAGAAAGACAATGCACGTCAGGAAACTGGTGGTGTTCCTGCTTACTGCTCTACCAAAGTGTTTTAGTATCTAAATCAACAACGGGTGGTACTCAGGACGTGAACCCCGACCTCTGCTGACAAAATCCTAATTCAGGCAGGATGAACATTACAGGGGGAGGTGGGGAATGAAATCTTCATTGTGCTCAACTGTAATTTAACTAATCGTTCAGGGCAACGTTTTAACTCTGGTAAAATGACAGGACCTGGTCTGTAACAGACATGGACATTCAGTACATGACAAAGAATAAAGCCTCCCCCAGGGGGGCATCGGAGAATTGAAGGGGAGGCAAAGATACTGTGCAAGGTGTATTTGAGTTAAAAAAATAAATAAAAAACAACCACACACACACTCCTCAGTCATATCTCAGTCAAATCTGAACAGACATGAAACACGTATTGAATCACTCAGTTTGACTTACAGTTCCAGAAGATATCATTATCTCTGATGTCCATCCAGAATAAACCTCCAGAAATCCACTTAGACACCAGATAAAAAGAGACACTTCTGAATTTGCATACATCAATCATCATGTTTTTAAGTTTTGTTCAGTATCAAAATAATCCAGTGATAGTTGTCTGCACAGGTAATGTTAAAATCACCCCACCTCCCCTATAGAAATAAATGTCTGAAACCACCCCGACCTCTGACACTCTGATCTACAACTATGTGCAGTTCAAAAGCATAACACTTCCCACACTACACAAAAACATGCTAATGAACATTATCCTTAATGCAATTAGATTTCTGTTTTGAATGTATTTGGCAAAAATAGTAGTATATAAATGTAGTTTCTAGGAGGAAGGGTGGGAAAATGAAGAATAAAGAACTATCAGATTCTCAGTGAGATCATCTCAACCTCCGACAGGTGGAGCGAATGACTCCCCAGCACTGAACTTGAACCTTGTTGGATTCACTGAACCGTAAATCTCTGAGCTGAAAGTCTGGACGTCAAAGTGACTCTGTAGATGACATCTTTTAGTTAAGACTTTATATTTTCGAGTTGATCATCTCACTAACCTGTTGTGTGTTTCAGACTTTGAGGATGACCAGAGACCGTGTCCTCCATGTTGGTATGCCTTCGCTGACATCTTTCTTAAGTGGAACTGCTGTGGCTGTTGGCGGTGGCTCAAACAGTATCTCTACACCATCGTCATGGACCCGTTCGTCGACCTTGGCATCACCATCTGCATCGTCCTCAACACCGTTTTCATGGCCATGGAGCATTATCCAATGACAGAGGAGTTCGAGGAGCTTCTGAGTGTCGGAAATCTGGTCAGTGATGAAGACTAGTCAGAGAGTCAGTTTTTATTGACAGTAGAACCCGTGGAGTCTTGATTTACACACTCTGCCCAGGGTCAGGGGTACGGTGACATTACTGCCACATGGTGGTGAGAGTGACAGGCTTACTGAAAATAGGAAATCCTTCAAAATGAACGCTCTCAGTGCCTGGTGCAGAGATGGGTAAAGTAGCCAAAAACTGTATAGTAAAAGTTTTGTAACTTTGTAAAGAAGTTAAAGTAGTCATCAAAATAATTACTTGAGTTTGAGCACAAAAATCAGAATCAGAATCAGAATCAGAAATACTTTATTGATCCCCGTAGGGAAACTCTTTGTTACAGTAGCTTGCCTTTACGTCAGTGCACACAGGAGAAAGTACGATATGATACACTATAAACACTATAAACAGGTCAGAAAATAAATTAAGTATCATGTCGGTATAAGTATAAGATAAACTAAGTGTCGAGTACCAAGTGGGTTTACTGGTTGATGATGAAAGTACAGTATAAAATACAATGTAACTAAATATGTAATAAGTAATAGTAATAAGCGGAGGTGCATGTACTGTCGAGAGTAATAGAGGTATATAGTATCAGTAACAATAAATAAGAAAAACTAACATGGGAAAACTAATATTGCACGGGAGTAGTACACAGAATATTGCACAATTAGTATTAATTATGGCGGAGATGTAATGCTCAATGTCCAGCTTAGTGACCTAGGGTCAAACAGACTAATCCTTAGAGGGAGGAGTTAAAGAGTCTGATGGCCACAGGCAGGAATGACTTCCTGTGGCGCTCTGTGGTGCATTGTGGGGGGATGAGTCTACTGCTGAAGGTGCTCCTTTGTTTGACCAGCACATCATGGAGCGGGTGGGAGACGCTGTCCAAGATGGCGTGTAGTTTGGCCAGCATCCTCCTCTCTGACACCACCGCCAGAGAGTCCAGCTCCGCCCCCACGATGTCACTGGCCTTACGGATCAGTTTGTTGAGTCTGTTAGCATCCGCTACCTTTAGCGGACGCAAAAATACAACTGAAGAACAAAAATTTACAATGCCCAAAGTCCACGCCTTCAGGAGTTACTCTCTCCCACCGAAGTCTCTGCTTCTGACATGGCTGTAACACCTTGTTTGTATTTCAGCCTTTTATCGTAGAAAAGGTTTCAGTCGTAGTCATCTGGACAGTGTTTTCAACTGAAACTGACCTAATTGTTTCCATGATGGCCCAGTAATCAGTAATCAGGCCTATTGTTTTCTGGCTGCACCTCCCTCATCACTGTTAAGTACCTGATTAGCATATGATTGGCGTGACCAAGGTGCGAATACACTGTGGTAAATAAATTTTCCCGTTCAGGGCAACGTACCTTACCACAGAGTAGCTTAAATTTCTGAGTTCCCGGTCCATTTTTTCACAATTGAGAATGACTTCCGGATGGGAGCCGAAACGTCTTGATTCTGAAAACAGTGTCCAGACGACTACGACTGAAACCTTTTCTACGATAGAACACTCCTGGACGAATGAGGGACTACACCGTCTCATTTCAGCCATTTCTTCCGTTACGCATCTATGACACTATGTAACACATTCTAACATTTGCATAATGCCTGACGCGGTTACCGTAGCTACAACTGTTTCCAGCTGATTAGGAAGCCTCAGGAATCCAGTTATTTTAAGGGTCACGACCTTTCCCGAGACCTGCTCTAAGCGGTTGACATATCAGTGTGGGCCAGCTGATTAATCAGAGTACATTAAAGCATGTAAACCTATTCTAGTAGGGCTCCCAAATAAAAGCAAGAACCTAAAATTAGCATATATGGCCTCCAAGATGTAAAAGAAAAAAATGCCCCCCCACTTATTTATTTGATGTGATTATGACATAATCTCAACCACAGATGATAAAGAAGTAAACACATGTATTTATGGTCAGTTTGTGATCTAATGTCACATCATCATCTCATTAGATTATCTGCTACATAAACACCAGGACAATATTCAGTCTGTTTCTCTTAAGTGTGATCACTAAATAATACATTATTATACTACATTAAATATACCAAGAAGTAAGGACATTCTTTGCTTGTTGTCTTTATATTATGATTTGGCAAATAAAATCGGTAACTCCAATATGCATGGACCATGTTGGCTAAAAGTAAATACAAAGAGTGTCAACATGTTACAGTGTCCTTAAACTTTGATCATTCCAGTAGAGATGTCATAGTTTCCATCACAGACCCCCACAGATCAGGTGTGATCAGGTCTGTCCACTCACATGAAGACAATCAGATTACACCAGTGGCCAAACCAGTCGCTAATCTTACTGATGTCATAAATAGTGTCAAGCAGGAGAAATAGGGAATAGGACCCAAACGCAGACTAGGAAGCAAAGCAGGTGCAGATCAATGATTTAATCATGCGAATCTGCAGCTTCAACAGTTATTCTGCGACAGGATAACAGAACAGCAGCAGACCTGGGATCAGCAGACCACCAGCCAATGTGCATGAATGCATAAAATAATAAATAAATAAAAAGTAGTGTGATGAATGTCAAAGTAATGACTGTTCTCTAAAAATCTACTCATGTAAAAATAAAAAAGTATGCTGCGTGGAACTGGTTACTACTCCCTTCTGGCCCCTGGTGCTAACCTTCTTCTATTTATCTCTGACCCATGATCCTGATACCTGACCTTTGACCCCTCACCTGTGACCTCTGACCCCCCAGGTCTTCACAGGGATCTTCACAGCTGAGATGGTCCTCAAACTTCTGGCCATGGACCCGTACTACTACTTCCAGGTCACACAGACTCTTTCTTTGTTACCTGCTCAGGGGTGATGACTGACAGCTGTTCCCATGGTAACACGTGTCTGTGATTATTCTGTTGCTATGATTACAGGTGGGCTGGAACATCTTTGACAGCATCATCGTCACCATGAGTCTGGTGGAGCTGGGATTAGCTAACGTTCAGGGCCTGTCTGTGCTGCGCTCCTTCCGATTGGTCAGTGTGACATCATGATCGTCGTCACTTTATACAAAACACAATTTTTAAAAACAATCAAGTAACTGTTTACCTGTCTTCTCACCTCTCTGTCTCCTCGCCTGTCTCCCCACCTGTCTCTTCATCCGTCTACCTGCCTGTATCCTCACCTTTCTGTCTAACTGCCTCTTTACCTGTCTCCCTGCCTGTCTCCTCACCTTTCTGTCTACCTGTCTCCTCACCTATCTCATGCCCAGATGCGAGTGTTTAAACTGGCCAAGTCATGGCCGACCCTCAGCATGTTGATAAAAATCATTGGGAACTCGGTGGGGGCTCTGGGTAACCTAACTCTGGTTCTGGCCATCATCGTCTTCATCTTCGCAGTCGTCGGCATGCAGCTGTTCGGGAAGAATTACAAAGACTGCATCTGTCGCATCTCATTCGACTGTGAACTTCCTCGCTGGCACATGTACGACTTCTTCCACGCCTTCCTCATCATATTCAGGGTCTTGTGTGGCGAGTGGATTGAGACTATGTGGGACTGCATGGAGGTCTCAGGTCAGACCATGTGTCTGATTATCTTCATGATGGTTCTCGTCATTGGAAACCTGGTGGTGAGTGTCAGGTTCAAGATACCTAGAACATTTAAATCATATACAAGGAAAGAAAGACAAAGGCATTAACTTAAGTTTTACTCGAGGAGAGTAAGCATAGATGCATTCAGTTACATCTCCTACTCACTCTGAAGTGCATCCATGCAGCCTCCTCTTTTTTATTCAGTTTAGGAGATTCCCTGTTACATAGTTTTCTAAAGGGTGGGGGAAGTATATACTACTACAATAAGAAAAGAAACAAAGTGATGTTGTCAGGTCTATCTCGTGAGAGCGGCCTTGATGGCAGCCACAACTCATGAGACCATCTGGTGTGGTGTCAGCCTGCCCTGTCGGTCATGGGATGGCAGGGTGCATTCCTGTTAATCTCACAGACACAAGTTTAATAACACACATATACACACAGCATTGCTGTGTACTTTAAAGGCTACTAAGAACAAAACATAAATGGGATAACTTATGTACATTTTTATTCTAACAGTGAGTTACACTCTGACCTGAGCTTATTTCAGTATATCACTAATCCTGTCCAGTCCAGCAGGGCAATTGTAGTTACAAATAGATCTAGGTCTGGGGTCAATGGTTGGGGGTTCTGGTTTGAATGAGGCTGACTGAGAACAAAGAGCAAACTAAGTCTGAAATTTCTAAACCACTCAGGTCCTGATCAGGTCCTGAATCTTTTCCTGGCGTTGTTGCAGGTCCTGAATTCAATTAAATTAAATTTTATTTTTAAAGGGCCAATTCATAACAGAAGTTATCTCATTGCACTTTTCATATAGAGCAGGTCTAGACTGTACTTTTTATAATAATATATACAGAGACCCAACAAATCCCACCATAAGCAAGCACTTGGCAACAGTGGCAAGGAAAAACTTCCTTTTAAGAGGCAGAAACTTAGGGACCAGACTCTTGAATCTGTTCCTGGTTTTGTTTCAGGTCTTGAATCTCTTTCTGGCCTTGTTGCTGAGCTCATTCAGTGGGGATAATCTTGCGGCACCAGAAGATGAAGGAGAAAACAACTTGCAGATTGCCATAAACCGGATCAATAGGGCTGTGGCCTGGACAAAGACCTGGATCCTGGAACATATGTGGACTTTAATGGGAAAGAAGAACCACGTCAACCCAGACCACACCGGTAGGACCAGACCTGGAACAGCAGCAAATACTTTATCTATTTATTTCCTTATTTACCTATCTATCTTTCTAACAGTGTTTTCTTCTTCTTCTTCTTCTTCTTCTTCTTATTATTATTATTATTATGTATTCAGGTTTTTTCAGTACTTTCTTATTAAATTAAATATTCATTATGATTTCAGACTGGTTTGGGGTTCTGTTTCTATAAATAACAAATTTTATTTCTCAGTGTATTTTGTGTGATTCAGTGATTTTTCATGTTTGTGAATTTCATCGTTAGAGGTCGACAATGAGGAAGACGATAGGACGACAAAGGAGTTTTTGGCTTTGACCTTTTTGACCTCGGACCAGCCGGCGTCAGAGGTCAAGTCCCTCGGCTGTAACCATGGCAACCTGACCAGCATCTACCACAACATTGCCTCCCTGAAGGTCCCCATCGCCGAGGCCGAATCAGACTTCGAGACGCCTGACAATGATATTGACGATGAGGATGAAGAGCATGAAGAGGAAGAGGATGAAGAAAAGCACTCCCAAGTAAACACTATTCTACTCTATTCTATTGCACATTTCACTTAACTGAAGTGTCAGAAGTGGTGCATTCACTGGTTTCATAAAGATATAACCTTTATTTAATCAGGTTATCTCATTGAAATCAAGAGACCTGAGAACAGCAGAGAGGAAGAGAAACAACCATATAACCAGACAAAAGCACAAAGAGCATCAGACACAAGCACTGACATCATTAAATAGATTCAAAGTTAAAAGTTTAAAATCAGCCAGTTGAATGAGACATTCAAGTCTTAAAATCCTCTGTAATTCTTACCATTTATAAGGTGCAAAGTGGTGGAAGGCAGTCTGTCCTGGTTCAGTATTTACCCTAGGGCTAACTAGAGTTAAATAGACCTGAGATCTACTCTGGTGAGCAGTGGTTTTAAATATGAGGAGTGAAGTGATTTACTAAGGCAGCTTCTGCAGGAGACCTTTATAAATAAAAAGTATAGAACGTAGTTCTCTTGTTGCTGGTGAGGACCAGCCCACTGTTTTATATAGTGCACAGTGATGAGGACGATATTTATCTCCTGTAATGAAACAGAGCAAAATAATAAACTGCATCAAGGTGTTTTAAGGTGGAGCACGGCAGCGGCGAATGGTCACCCACCATTGAGTCTGGTTCTGTTCAAGGTTGCTGCCTGTTAAAAGGACGTTTTTTCTTGCCACTGTCACGTTGTGGAGACTGTGCAGATTGTGTTGTGTATGGTTGCCAGCTGCACTCATTGTGTAGGGTAATTGGTGCATTTTGGATCCCATAGACGTTCTCTAAGCATCTCGTTTCTCCTTACATTATGGCGGTTGTCTGTACAGAAGTCAGAGACAAAGTAAGTTTTGACTTAGCTATTGTTACAGCAGATTAAGCTCTTCCTGAGACACGCGGGTCCAAGAAATACCTTAAAATGACAAGAATCTGATTGACATGATAGGTGACTGTACAATCATTTTCCTCAACACACAAACTTTAGTCTGATAAAAGAGACCAGTTTTTATCTTTAGTTTCTGTACCAATTGCTCCATGTGCTGTTTAGAAGTCAGACCAATGTCTCAATAAATTCCCAGGGATTTATAAGATCAGACAGTTTCAGTATAAAGTGTGTGGATGACAGGGAGGTACAAAGTGGCATTATGGGTTCTTGAGAATAAAACATTTTGTCTTGTCAGCATTCAGCAGTTTGACCAGATAAAGGAAAATGGCTTCTCCAATAATAAAATCAATTTCATCAAACATGGAGGTGTGAACACAAACTGCTGAGCTGTCTGTCAGGCATGAACACAAACATGAATATGAACAACAGGTTGGTGGTGGTTTCAGTGTAAAAAGTTATGTTATGTGTTTGTTTAGTGTAACGAGTCGTCGGTCTGCAGCACTGTGCAGAAACTCCCTGAAGTCCAGGAGGATGAAGACGAAGTTCGTGATAAAAATACACCTGAGGACTGCTGGAGTGACAGTACGAACACACACACACGTCATAGTATAGATAAAAATTAAAGTCCAACTTGGAAAATAACTTGAAACATGTTGAGGTCTTTGTAAAAATTTGAAGAAATTAAGTATTTAAAAAGGTAACGTTGGAGAAACTAGCAAGAAGCAGATTTTGAAAGTATCCAACCCCTTCCCTTAACTGATGGCATGATTACTATCAGGTGTAATTTGTATAACACCTTGTTCATGTGTTTATTCTTTATCTTGAGAAAGCTGTTGGGCTGCAACACCATATGTATAATATGATTCATACATGATGTGTGATTCAACATTTAGTGGGGAATTTAAACACATTTTTTCATTTTTCCCTGCAGAATTGGAAATTGCAAAAACTTGCAAATTTTGGTGTGTTGCATCCCGTTAATATAACAAGCAATTTTATATATTATAATTAGCACAGTTATATATTGATGAGCATGAACATTTACCAACAGACTATTTTATGGCTGGAGTGCAGTGGAACAAAAATAAACTAGGCACCAACAGGCACAGCAAAGATTGGACTACAAAGTATTTTCAACCTAATACTGTACACGGGTATGTTGTACCTGGTTCCAGCCACTCTTTGTTCCGCGCTCCTCCCACCAGACGTGATGTGCAAAGCAGGGAAATGTAAGTGTGCCATGTTCATGGATGTCCTGAATATGGTTCACCATGCTTTGCCACTTGGCCTCAGTTACATATGGATCTCCATTAGGAGTAGAAGCTGCAGTATAGGTGGTTAATGGCTGGCCTCACAGCTTCAGGTCCTCACACTCCATTCCAGTATCCAAAGTTTATTGGACTGTGTAACAGAATCTTTAACAACAAAGATGTTTTTAACATTTCAAAACACATTCTCATGTTAGGAGACAGATTACATTTTCACAATTATCACTCGGTTCACAATTTCACAACAATTACTCAACAAATATGAAATATCATAATGAAATATCAAAATATTCATCTGACGGAGGTGACATAGACCTGACAGAGATGACACATCTGAAGGTGGTGACAAAAACCTGAATTTGTAGACATTTTAACTATCAAATACATTGAATCAACAAACACAACAAACAGTGAGTATGTTACTGTTTATAAACCTTTTGTTCAAGATTCACATTTAAGTATTTTGATATATATCATTGGAAGACAAATGATCTATCGATGTATATGTAGATGTTTTATCTCATCTCAGAACAGTATGTCTGCTGTGCATCTGCTATGAACGACTTAAGTAACTTAAAAAAAATAGATGCTACCTATAAATTTGCAATGTATCTGATCTCAGCTTCAGCAGGATCTTAATATACAAATTTAAAGGTATTATGTGGAATTTTGAGAAAATCCTTGTTATTTATGACACCAGTGGCCGTTAAGTGTCTGCCCCCCGACCACTTAAATTAATAAAATCAAAAGTTAACAGAAGAGGAGTTTTACATAAAAACCGAAAGAAAAACACTGAAATAGCACAACAAAACAGGAGAATTAAATGTGGACTCTTAAACATCAGATCTCTGTCATCTAAAGCCATACTAGTGAACGATTTAATATCAGTATCATATTGACTTATTCTGTCTTACTGAAACCTGGCTGGGTCATGAAGAATATGTTGATGATGAATCCACTCCGCCCAGTCATATTAATACTCATATTCCTCGAGGCACCGGCCGAGGAGGTGGAGTTGCAGCCATCTTCGACTATTACAGCAAGCCTGCTGTAGCTAAATTTAAGAAAGCGATCCCATCTGCATTTAATTTGGTGCTATTTCTCAATATAACAGAGGACTCCTATGCTAATTTCAGCCCCTCCCAAATTGACCATCTTGCTGATAGCGCTGCAGGCTCACTGCGAATGACACTCAATTCTATTGCTCCTCTAAAAAAGAAGATAATAAAACAAAGAGCTCCATGGTATAACCCCCAAACCTGCAAATTGAAGCAAACATCGCAAAAGCTTGAATAGAAATGGCAGGGAATGGGAGCCAGAGCCTTCAGCTATCAAGCTCCTCTCCTGTGGAATCAGATCCCAGTTTGGGTTCAGAAGGCAGACACCATCTCCACATTTAAGAGTAAGACTTTCCTCTTTGATAAAGCTTATAGTTAGGGCTGAATCATCCCTTAGTTATGCTGCTATAGGCCTAGACTGCCGGGAGACTTCCCATGATGCACCTCTTTCCTCTCTCCTCCTCTCCCTCTCCATCTGTATGCATTTTTATCCCATTACTGCATGTTACTAACGCAACATCTTCCCTCTCCCGTAGTTTTGTGCTTTCTTGTCTCTCTCCTCTCTCCTTCTGTCGCTTTCAGCAGGTATTTCTGCCTCCGGAGCTGCAGAGTCTGGATCTGTGATTGTGGGCCACCTGCTGCCCCCGTGTTCCTGCTATTAATATTAATATTACTACTACCGTTACATTATTGCTATTTTAAAATTCTAGGTGGAATTTGCATTGTGCTTCCCTCTCTCCCACCCCCCTTCTCTCTATCTCTCTCTCTCTCTCTCTCAAAACCTAACACGGCAGCGGCAGATGGCCGCCCACCCTGAGTCTGGTTCTGTTCAAGGTTTCTGCCTGTTAAAAGGAAGTTTTTCCTTTCCACTGACCAAACTCCTCCTCCCAGTTGTCCAAAGTTCCTGTGCTAAACAACACCAACACTCCCCCTGGTGCTCCGAGCTCCCAGTCCGGGCAGAGTCAGCTAATGGGATTGCTAGCTACTCAGGCTAACTGAGTTAACTAACTAATGGCAGTCCATCAGTAAATCACCCACAGGCGTGGCAGAGCAGGCGGAGGACATCAGTGGGAAAACCAGAAAATATTTTCTCCAAAAAATCTAGTGATCTAGCTTCAATAAAATCAGCCAATAAAGTTATAAAGCTGTGTTTTTGTACAGAAACACTCCACTCCAGCAGCGTCTATCGTTTTTCCAACCTAATTCTTGTATCCATTGTCATGGGTGGGTGCTGGCCATTTGTTGATGTTTTCGGACCCCATTTCTAAGCTAACATTAGCTAGTGTTGGACACTTTTGGTGCTGTATAGGGAGCTGAAGAGAGACAATGCACTCAGGAGCATGCATAAAAGTCACATCCTTTGGATTTCTGCGGAAACTAATTAATACCTGTAAAAAACTCCACACGGTACCTTTAAACATCCTAACAAATAATTAGAAAAGTACCAGAAAACATACTATCACAATACAAACAAACTGTATTATGTAGATATGTGTTTTATCTTATCTCAGAACAATGTGTCTGCACCCTAACCCTGCGAGAGTTGATGACTATCAATCCACAAAGCAATATAGTGTATGCTGTCATGTTTAGGGTTGGATACCGAACTCGGTACTTTAAATGGTACAGATGTTAAATCAATCGGTGCCAAATTTTGGTACCTGAGAGCACATCTGGGTGAGAGAATAAAGTACAAAGAGAAAGAGACAAAAAATCTAACAGTGTGGCTATATTAGGCATTTCTTTCACATGGTTGTGACACAGGAAATATTAACATTAAGATTTAAAATATTCTAAAACTATAAAACTTACCAGAGCCTGTCTGACATTGATGCATTCTGCAGAGGTGGGATGTGGCAGGGGGTCCTTCAGCGTGACAGCTGCCCCTGATTTTATTACATTTTAATGAATATCTGACGGTGTTGACAAAAAGTGGGGACACAACTTTGAAACCTTATGAAACACGCATGTGTTGCTGAAAAACAACCTTGCTCTGATATGAGATATTATTTAGTGTTGCTTTTGATGAAACAGGCGCTTTTTAATCTTTAAAAAACATTTTTATCCATTTTATTGCACATGAATGATTGAACCCTTCTCTGTGGACATACTGTTTTAGATGTAGTGAGAAGTGTCATAGATTTGATATAATAATGATTAAATTCCATTGAAGGGGATAATTGTGTTAAATACATTCTATCCCTCATAACATCTACCAAGTGACAATATTTTTTATTTTCAAACCTAATAGCAGTTACAATTGTGGACACGTTTTGTCCCATGTCTCAAGAATCAGTGTGCTGACGGACCTGATGAAGCAGCTGTGTGTACGTCATATTAACAGGAACATAATACTCCTGAAAATCGCGTTTTTCATTTCAGATCCCATCTCTTCAACTGCACGCACCTGGGTACGAGAGCTAGCGCCATTGCTTTTCCTATTAGGAAAACTGTAGACTCGATGTCCTGACAGGCTGGAGTTTGTGCAACCTGCACAAACACAAAAATTCACCATAATGAAAAATGGTGAAATGCAATGTAAAACTAGAATGCAGAGTCGGGGAAACCTACTCTCTTGTGTGATGTAATTTGGTTTGGGACATTGCTGAAAACCCCTACTTCTGCCCTTATGTCTTGTAAAACATCCTGCATTAACTTTCCAAATTATAATTTCCAGTAAAAGTATAAGTATTAAGTATAAATTTGATAAAAATAAATCAGCCTACAAGTTGCTCTTTAAAGCCACGGTAGGTAACAGAGAAACTAGCAAGAGACAGCTAGTAAGCTAGCAAGAGACTCCCTTCAGGCCTCCCTCCAAAGCCACTTCCCCTTAACACATTTTCATGCGCAATGAGTGTACAGGCAGAGTGTGCGCAGGTAGACAGGTACTGGGTAGATAGGCAGGTAGGCCAGCCAATCATTTCATTTGGGCCGAATGAAATGATTGGATGTGCTTATTTCCTGTGACAGCCACAGATACCTTTTTTTTTCATTTTTGTGTCAGAGCATTTGATTTATTGATTGCTGTAAAGACAGTTTCAACAAATATAACAAAATGCTTCTGAAATAAATTGCCTACCCTAGCTTTAAGCAGAAAAGCAGAAGTCTGAGCTGTTGGATGGAGTCTGTTTGCTTTTCTGATTCAGTCACTGAGTAACTGTATGAGTGTGGATGTTTTTATGTATGTGTGTGTGTGTTTCAGAGTGTCACTGATAGAGATAGGTTGCGTTTTTGACCTCTACATGGATGACGTTTTTTTTCTGGTAAACTGATCAGGTATCAGAGCAGGATATGAATGTAGATGAGTGATCATGATATTTGGCATCAAACACGGTCACAAACTGACGGTGTGTTACGATTGGCAGGTTTACAAAAAGAAAAAGAGCAGTCAGTAGGTGAAACAAGTAATCTGGCTCTGCTGCAGAAACTGGATTCTTTACACCTGAGTGTTGAAGACACTGTAAAGACCTCTGTAAATACTTAAGTCCTGTATACATTGTAATGTAACCAGCTGATTCACATAAAACATTTGTTCATGTGTATATATTTCAGAGTGCTACCAACACTGTCCATTCCTGGACATAGACACGTCCCAAGGCAGAGGGAAGGTCTGGTCTAACTTCAGGAGAACCTGTTTCTCCATCGTAGAACACAACTACTTTGAGACCTTCATCATTTTCATGATCCTGCTGAGCAGTGGAGCTCTGGTAAACATTATTATACAATTTTATAGATTATCGATTTAAACTGATAAGTTTTTTATTTGCTTTCTTGTTTGTTCTTTTTGCTGTGAAGCACGCTGCAATATTTGTTTTTAAAATCCTCCATAAGTCTGACTGCTGCTCAGTCCTCCTGGATTCTGGTTGGTCTGTTTGATCCGATCACATGACTGAACAGTTCAGATCTGATTGGTTCTCAGGAATGTGCACGGTGTGAGTACTAACCTATGGAGACAACATGACCGACAGCAGAGCACTGATATACTGACCACAGGGCTACTAACATGGCTGACATGGCTAACAGTGGACTACAAAAATGGCTGACACTCTGACTACTAACATGGCCGCCACATGTTACACAGGTGAGATTATATTTCACTAACTCAGAACTTTTTAACACTATGACATTTATTAACCCTTAATAAATAGTGACATCATGATGAATAATGATGACATAGTACACAATAAAAGTGATGGTGACCTAACACAACGCAACACAACATAATGTAACATAAACTAACATGACATAATATAAAATACCAATACTACATAATAACACATCATAACATAAAATAAACAAAACACAACATAAAATAACAACAACATAATATAACACAACTTGACATAAAATACCAACAAACAATTGAATGATGTAGAAGTGAAGTTATGTCAAACCTGATGCTTATTAATTTTAAACAGTTATCAAAACTTTTTTGCTCTGTCTGCATGTAAAGTGACCTCACAATGAGGCCCGATCTTGAGGTTGAGAAACTGTGATTTATGATACACCTGTCAGTGAACAAGTGTCCAGGTGGTGACGTTAGTCTGTATGTGATCAGGCATTTGAGGACATCTACCTGGAGCAACGTCAGGTCATAAAGACGGTTCTGGAATACGCAGACCAGGTGTTCACCTATGTGTTCGTGGTGGAGATGGTTCTCAAGTGGGTCGCCTACGGATTCAAGACTTACTTCACCAACGCCTGGTGCTGGCTCGACTTCCTCATCGTAGACGTAAGAACATTAATACCTGCAGGAGCAGGTAACCATAGCAACAGTACTGATGCTTCAGTGAACTAACATTGGGTTAAACTGATTACAGAAAGACTGTAAAACATGGAGTAGGATTTTTTTAACAGTCTCCTTCGGGTGGTCACCTGCGGTATGATGTCATCACCAGGTGTGCTGTGTCTTCCAGGTGTCTCTGGTGTCTCTGACAGCAAACATCCTGGGATACTCTGAGTTGGGGGCCATCAAGTCTCTGAGGACTCTGAGAGCTCTGAGGCCCCTGAGGGCCCTCTCTCGCTTCGAGGGCATGAGGGTGAGACAGGCGCTTTAAACACTGACACACAGACAGACAGGTTTATCAGTAGGTAACCTGTCTCTCTGTCTACCTGTCTCTCTAACCCTTCCTGTCTATCTCTGTCTTTCTAAACTTTCTTTGGTTAAAAAAAGATAAGTCAGAAGCTATTATCATAGGTCCAGACTCTTCCATCGATCACATTTCCCCCCACTTAGGTTCGCTGTCCTCTCCATTGTAGAAATCTGGGTGTTATTATTACATGTCATGTGTCATGTGACATCTCTTGTCCAATCTGTCTTCCTGCACCTTTGCAACACCTAGATCTTTTCTATCTGCAAAGAACAAGGAAACTGTCATCCCGGTTTAATTACTGCAACTTGCTATTTCCTCTCTGAATCAATACAACCTGTCCAAGCTTCAATTGGTCCAGACTTCTCACAAGATCCAACAACAGAATACACATATCTTAGTATATCTACATTGGTTGCTTGTACATATTAAAATCGATTTTAAAATTTTAATGATTACTTTTAAGACATGTATGGGGTTGGCTCCTGTCTATATCTCTGACTTGTTAAACCCATACGAGCCTAAGTGCAGCCTGAGATCCTCCAGTAGGGGTCTGTTAGTAGTTTCTAGGTCGAGGCTAAAAACCAGACCCTTCAGGGACCCTTGACCTGCTGGAGGAGATCAGGCAAACAAGCTCTGTGGCTTTATTTAAATCACTCTTAAAAACATATTATTTTAGAATGACAACTGTTTTCATGTTTTTATTCTGTGTTGCAGTGCAATTAAAGCGTTTAAAAAGTGCTATATAAATAAAGTTATTATTAAAGTTATTATTTTTTCCAGGTGTTAGTTTTAGTGTATTGACCTGTCTCCCTGCAGGTGGTTGTGAACGCCCTGGTTGGAGCTATCCCGTCCATCTTTAACGTGCTGCTGGTGTGTCTGATCTTCTGGCTGATCTTCAGCATCATGGGAGTGAATCTGTTTGCAGGGAAGTTTTATTACTGTTTTAACGAGACGTCTGAGGAAATGTTTCTTCCTAAAGAGGTCAACAACAAGACTGAGTGTTTCGCTCTGATGGAGGCTAACTTCACTGAGGTCCGCTGGAAGAACATTAAGGTCAACTTTGACAATGTAGGAACTGGCTACCTGTCGCTGCTGCAAGTGGTGAGTCTCACTCTCAACATTCAACATTTGTCTCCACTGAGATACACAACTGATTCAGTCTGATATATGAATCATTAAAACCATCTGACGTGACATCTACAGTATCAATGTGTCTGATTATTATTATTGTGTATCTTTTAATGTTTCATTAAATACCATAAGAAATCATTTTGAAACTATAATTAAAAGAAGAAATTTAGATACCACTGCAGGACTACGATTTGCCGAGCTCACAAATTCCCTAGATTCAAATCTTTTTAATTATCCTGTAGATGAAATGGTAGATGTCTTCAATAATGAATTGGATGACATGCTCGGTAAAGTAGCTCCTATGAAAACTAAAAAAAGTTCTCACGTTAAAGCGAGGCCTTGGATGAACAAAGATGTTCGTGCATTAAAGCAGTCTTGTAGGAAAAGAACATGGAGGAAAACTAAGCTAGAGGTAAACTGTAGTATTCTGAAAGAAAAAATTGCCACATATAATAAAACTGTTCGCACTGAGAGACAGCTCCATTTTTCTAAGATCATAACTAAGAATAGTGGAAACTCTAGAGTCCTATTGTCAATCATCGATAGGCTGCTACATCAGGTTTCCTTTGGCTCCGAGCAGGTTTCTGCTCAGTGAGGAGTTTGCTACCTTTTTTAAAGACAGGGTTGCCTTGATTAGGTCAGGCATTAGTAGAACAGCTAATAAACTTGGTGACGCTCCCCATAGCAGTCCTCCAACTTTTAAATGTTTTACTAGTATTTCGCATACCAACCAGGACATTGTAGCTCAAACATCCTCCTCCACTTGCGCTCTTGATCCAGTCCCTAGCAATTTCCCCAAGAATGTATATGACAGCTTGTCTCCCTGCATCCTAAAGATAATCAACACTTCACTAGAAACAGGTATCTTTCCTACTGCCTTTAAGACTGCGGTAGTGAAGCCTCTATTAAAGAAGCCAAATCTAGATGAAAACATCTTCAGTAATTACAGGCCTATATCCAACCTACCCTTTGTGAGCAAAGTTCTTGAGAAAGCGGTTTTTAATCAACTTAATGCCTCTCTCAATGAAAACAGTATTTTAGAGAAGTTCCGAACTGGTTTTAGATCCAACACAATACACAGTACTGAAATGGCCCTAGTCAAGATAGTAAATGATCTCAGACATGCTACCAATTTAAATCAAGTGTCAGTCCTCATCCTTTTAGATCTAAGCTCAGCATTTGATGCCATCAACCATACTAATTTAATTAATCATTGTGAAAGATGGGTTGGTCTCTCTGGCAGTGCTTTAAACTTGTTTTGATCTTACAAAACTGGCAGAAAATTCTATGTTAGCCTGGATGATTATGTATCTGTGAAACATGACTTGCCGTTTGGTATTGCACAAGGAAGCTGTCTTAGTCCCCTGCTATTTTCCTTATATATGCTTCCATTAGGTTACATCGTCAACAAGTTCAATACAAATTTCCATAGTTACGCTTGGGAACTTGGCTCACCAGACAGTATAGGAGAAATATGACCTCTTTTCCTAGTTCTTGTCAGTACACGTGCCACAGTATTCTGGATCAACTTAAGGGACTTATTCGGGCAGCCTGATAATAAGGAATAGCAGTAATCCAGCCTAGAAGTAATAAATGCATGGACTAGTTTTTCTGCATCACTTTGAGACAGGATGTACCTGATTTTTGCAATGTTACATAGGTGGAAAAAGGCAGTCCTTGAAGTTTGTTTCATGTGGGAGTTAAAGGAGTAGGGAGTTAAAGGAGAAGTCCTGATCAAAGATACCTTACGGTGGTGCAGGAGGCCAAGGCAATGCCATTCACTTTTGTGTTTAACATCAGAAAACTGCAGGTCATCCAGGTGTTTGTCCTTAAGGCATGCTTGAAGTTTAGCTAACTGATTGGTTTCATCTTGTTACGGTTCAGTTCAGCACGTGGACCCAAAAGCAGACAAGACACATGGGAACTGGTTAAATAAACAAATATACTTAATTTGTCTTACCTGTATTATAGTGTATTATATTTTGATTTGCTTAGTACTTCTATTCCTTCTAGTCTCAAGTGTGCATTGATGTGATAGTGAGCAGCTGTAATGAAAGAGTTTCCCCTCGAGGATCAATAAAATATTTCTGATTCTGATTCTGAAAGTAACCAGTTAGCTAAACTTCAAGCATGCCTTAAGGACATAAAGACCTGGATGACCTGCAATTTTCTGATGTTAAACTCAGACAAAACTGAAGTTATTGTACTTGGCCCCAAACACCTCTGAGACACATTATCTATAGATATAGTTACTTTAGATGGCATTGCCCTGGCCTCCAGCACCACCGTAAGGAACCTCAGCATTATCTTTGATCAGGCTTTATCCTTTAACTTCCACATGAAACAAACTTCAAGAACTGCCTTCTTTCACCTATGCAACATTGAAAAATCAGGCACATCCTGTCTCAAAATTATGCCAAAAAATTAGTGCATGCATTTGTTACTTCTAGGTTGGACTATTGCAATTCCTTATTATCAGGCTGCCCGAATAAGTCCCTTAAGACTCTCCAGTTGATCCAGAATGCTGCGACACATGTACTGACAAGAACTAGGAAAAGAGATCATATTTCTCCAATATTAGCTTCTCTGCACTGGCTCCCTGTAAAATCCAGAAAAGAATTTAAAATCCTTCTCCTCACCTACAAAGCTCTTAATGGTCTGCCACCATCATATCTTAAAGATCTCATAATACCATATTACCCGACTAGAACACTGCGCTCCCAGAATGCAGTTTTACTTGTGGTTCCTAGAGTCTCCAAAAGTAGACTGGGAGCCAGAGCCTTCAGTTATCAAGCTCCTCTCCTGTGGAATCACAGTACACTTAGATAACAAACTGGACTGGACCAAGAACACTCAAGCTGTTTACAGGAAGGGCCAGAGCCACCTCTATCTTCTGAGGAGGCTGAGGTCCTTCAACATCTGCCGGACAATGCTGAAGATGTTCTATGAGTCTGTGGTGGCCAGTGCTATCCTGTATGCTGTTGCATGCTGGGGCAGCAGGTTAAAGGTAGCGGACGCAAACAGACTCAACAAACTGATCCGTAAGGCCGGTGACATTGTGGGGGTGGAGCTGGACTCTCTGGCGGTGGTGTCAGAGAGGAGGATGCTGGCCAAACTACACGCCATCTTGGACAGTGTCTCCCACCCGCTCCATGACGTGCTGGTCAAACAAAGGAGCACCTTCAGCGGAAGACTCATCCCCCCACAATGCACCACAGAGCGCCACAGGAAGTCATTCCTGCCTGTGCCCATCAAACTATTTAACTCCTCCCTCTAAGGGTTAGTCTGTTTGACCCTAGGTCACTAAACTGGACATTGAGCATTACATCTCCGCCATAATTAATACTAATTGTGCAATATTCTGTGAACAACTCCCGTGCAATATTAGTTTTCCCATGTTAGTTTTTCTTATTTATTGTTACTGATACTATATACCTCTATTACTCTCGACAGTACATGCACCTCTGTTTATTACTATTACTTATTACATATTTAGTTACATTGTATTTTATACTGTACTTTCATCATCAACCAGTAAACCCACTTGGTACTCGACACTTAGTTTATCTTATACTTATACCGACATGATACTTAATTTATTTTCTGACCTGTTTATAGTGTTTATAGTGTATCATATCGTTTTCTTAGTACTTTCTCCTGTGTGCACTGACGTAAAGGCAAGCTACTGTAACAAAGAGTTTCCCTACGGGGATCAATAAAGTATTTCTGATTCCGATTCTGATTCTGATCAGATCCCAGTTTCAGTTCGGGAGGCAGACACCATCTCCACATTTAAGAGTAGGCTTAAGACGTTCCTCTTTGATAAAGCTTATAGTTAGGGCTGAACCATCCCTTAGTTATGCTGCTATAGGCCTAGACTGCCAGGGGACTTCCCATGATGCACCTCTTTCCTCTCTCCTCCTCTCCCTCTCCCTCTGTATGCATTTTTATCCCATTACTGCATGTTACTAACTCAACATCTTCTCTCTCCCGTAGTTCTGTGCTTTCTCATTTCTCTCCTCTCTCCTTCTGTCGCTTTCAGCAGGTATTTCTGCCTCCGGAGCTGCAGAGTCTGGATCTGTGTTTGTGGGCCACTTGCTGACCCGTGTTCCTGTTTGACAACTGCTGCTATAGTTGTTGTTATTGGCTCTGTTACTAATACTGTCATTATTATTCCTATAGCTGTCATTCCTATTATTATTTATTTATTAATATTACCACTACAATAACATAACTACTATTTTAAAAATTCTAGGTTGTATTTGCATTGTTCCTCCCAGTCCCCCACCCTGATCCCCCCCTCCCCCAAAACCTCTCTCTCTCTCTCTCTCTCTTATAACCTCACTCTCTCTCCTCTCTCTGTCTTTAAACCTTTCACTCTAAACCTCTCCCTCTCTCTCTGTCTCTCTCTCTCTCTCCATTTCTCTCTCTCTCTCTAAATCGCTCAAAACCTAACATGGCAGCAGCGGATGGCCGCCCACCATTGAGTCTGGTTCTGCTTGAGGTTTCTGCCTCTTAAATGAAGTTTTTTCTTGCCACTGTCGTCAAATGCTTGCTCATGGTTGGATTTGTTGGATCTCTGTAAATAATATTATACGGTACGGTCTACCCCTGCTCTATAGGAAAAGTGCAATGAGATAACTTCTGTTATGAATTGGCGCTATATAAATAAAATTAAATTGAATTGAAAGTAAACAAAGACAGGAAGTAAAGTACAAAACACATGAGGAGAGGGGAGTATTACAAAATAAAACGGAAATGACCAAAACCATGACACATCTGGCTTGATCGATAGATATAATTGGGTATCATCTGCATACCAATGAAAGTTTATTGAGTGTTTTCTAATAGTATTGCCTAAAGGAAGCATATATAAGGTGAATAGAATTGGTCCGAGCACAGAACCGTGTGGAACTCCGTGACTAACTTTGGCGTGCACGGAGGACTCACCGTTAAGATGTACAAACTGAGATCGTTCTGATAGATAGGATTTAAACTAGCTTAGTGTGGTTCCTTTAATGCCATTTAAATGTTCCAGTCTCTGTAAAATGATGTGATGGTCAATGGTGTCGGACGCAGCACTAAGATCTAACAAGACAAGTACAGAGACAAGTCTATTGTCTGATGCAATTAGGTAATTTGTCATTTTCACCAGTGCTGTCTCTGTGCTATGATGCACTCTAAATCTTGACTGAAAATCGTCAAATAAACTATTGTTATTTAGAAAGTTACACAACTGATTGGCGACTGCTTTCTCGAGGATTTTAGAGAGAAAGGGAAGGTTAGATATAGGTCTATAGTTTTACCTGCTGGGTTTCACTGTATGCAGATGACTAGACTTTTTATATTCAGCTGTCTTAATTGAAAATTATGTTAATGAGTTTTGTCTCTTTCAGGCCACATTTAAAGGCTGGATGGACATCATGTATGCAGCGGTGGACTCCAGAGACGTCAGTACACCAACTGATAGCTTTATAAATTCTGGAACTGATAGTCAAGTCAATTTTTATTTACATAGACCAGTATCACAAATTTGCCTCAAGGGGTTTTACAATCTTTAAAGAATATGACACCCTCTGTCCTTAGACCCTCGATTCAGATAAGGAAAAACTCCCCAAAATGAATTAGGCACCGACAGCCAGGGGAGCCTTGATGGTTTCTTTAATGTTCTTATCAAAAGAAAGAATAGGATCAAATGTATCACCAAGATTCTTGGCTGTAAAACTTTGAGAAATCACACAACTGTTAAGAGTTACTGTTACTTGATCAAACTGGTGTCTATGTCGGGCAGGGCCAGAGGTACTAGAACTGATACTGATCCTGGTACTAATACTACTACTGACCCTGTAACTGATACTGTTACTGGCACTGGTGCTAATACTGGAACTGATACTGGTACTGGTACTGATACTGATACTGTTACTAATACTACTGTACAGATACTGATACTGTTACTGATACTGGAACTGATACTGGCGCTGGGACTTGTATTAATACCGTTATTGTTACTGATAGTGGTACTAACACTAGTACTGTTACAGATACTCGTGCTGATAGTGATGCGGATGCTGGTACTGATACAAAGTTACCGTTATATAATAACAACAGTAAAAGATCAGACCCACATCGGTGCTGTAAAGACTGTGAGAGACTTGAAATTGACTTGACTCTGGTTACTATAGTTACCAAACTGTGTGTGTTTCTGTGTGTAGGTGGAGTCCCAGCCAGTGTATGAGGCCAATCTGTACATGTACCTTTACTTTGTCTGTTTCATCATCTTCGGCTCCTTCTTCACCCTCAACCTCTTCATCGGAGTCATTATCGACAACTTCAACCAGCAGAAAGCCAAGATATGTTTCTACTTACTGACAGATAGACTGACATTAGAGTCACCTCTGTTCACATTTTAACAGTTTAAACTGATAGATCAACTTCAGCTTCGTCCAGCTTCAGTTGTGATAATAGATATTATTCTGTTTCTCTCTGTCAGTTAGTTAACTGTTGTTTTTTCTTTTGTCTTTACTTGGGAGGAACAGATATTTTCATGACAGAGGAACAGAAGAAATATTACAATGCAATGAAGAAACTGGGCTCCAAGAAACCTCAGAAACCTGTTCCACGACCTGAGGTCAGTTCAGTTACTTCCTTTTTGACTTGTTAGACAGTAAATACAGGTGTGAAAAGTTCAGGTGAGACCGAATTTAAACCATTTGATGAAGTTTTCGGTCCTTTTTTGTGGGTTAACATCATCTGTTTCTTCTCCTTCTGTCTCATCAGAATAAGTTCCAGGGTCTGGTCTTTGACCTCGTGACCAAACAGTTTTTTGACATCTTCATCATGGTGTTGATCTGCCTCAACATGGTGACCATGATGGTGGAGACGGACGAGCAGAGCGTGGAGAAAGACTTCATCCTGTACTGGGTCAACTTTGTCTTCATCATCATCTTCACGACAGAGTGTGCTCTGAAGATCATTGCACTCCGGCAGCACTACTTTGCTGTTGGCTGGAACATCTTCGACTTCGTGGTCGTCATCCTGTCCGTCGTAGGTAAGTTGGTGAATCAGTGTCTGGTGATGTCATCGTCTCATCTGGTGATGTTATTAATTCACAAGTGTGCCATTCTTTCTTTTCTTCCTTCCTCCCTTCCTTCCTTTATTCCCTTCTTTCTTCCTCCCTTCCTTCCCTTCAGGCCTCCTCCTTGCTGACATCATAGAGAAATATTTTGTCTCGCCCACGCTCTTCCGTGTGATCCGATTGGCTCGTATCGGCCGAGTTCTTCGTCTCATTCGTGGAGCCAAGGGGATCCGGACACTTCTGTTCGCCCTGATGATGTCTCTTCCTGCCCTCTTCAACATTGGTCTCCTCCTCTTCCTCATCATGTTCATTTTCTCCATCTTTGGCATGTCTAACTTTGCCTATGTGAAGAAGGAGGCTATGATCGACGACATGTTTAACTTTGAGACGTTTGGGAACAGCATGATCTGTTTGTTTATGATCACTACATCAGCTGGATGGGATGGTCTGCTGAATCCCATCATGAACACACCGCCGGACTGTGACCCCAACATAGAGAACCCAGGAACGACGGTTAGAGGGAACTGTGGTACCCCAGGCTTGGGCATCATCTTCTTCACCACCTACATCATCATGTCCTTCTTGGTGGTGGTCAACATGTACATCGCCATCATCCTGGAGAACTTTAACGTGGCCACGGAGGAGAGCACTGACCCGCTGTGTGAGGACGACTTTGAGATGTTTTATGAAACCTGGGAGAAGTTCGACCCCGACGCTTCACAGTTTATACAGTACAGGTGATTCCCACCTGCATTAGAAGAATGATTACTTTCTTTGAGCTGGGTCTTAATCTGGGTAGTTATTGATCTTAATCTGACTCTGATGTGTTGTCAAAAACTCTAAAGAACTCTAACGGACTCTTCTGTGTTCCACAGCAAGCTGTCAGATTTCTGCGACACTCTGAAGGATCCTCTGAGGATTTCCAAACCAAACACTATCAAACTGATCCACATGGATCTGCCTCTGGTTCCTGGAGACAAGATCCACTGTCTGGACATCCTGCTCGCACTCACTGCACAGGTAAAATGACCTGGTCATATATTATGTCAGGTTAGGTTATTTCATGTCATGTTTTTTATGTTATGTTATTTTATGTTGTGTTATGCTGTGATATTATTTATTACATTCACATATTTAATGTTGTTCTATGTTATATTAATGTGTGCAGGTTTTGGGTGATTCAGGAGAGATGGACGCTCTCAAAGCCAGCATGGAGGAGAAGTTCATGGCCAACAACCCCTCCAAGGTTTTACTCTATTCTATTCTATTGTTTTTCCCATTATCTTAACCCAGACCCTAAAGTTATCTTCATTCATATTTAATCTCACAGTATTCTTTTGCATATAGAGTATTTTATACAATTCTCTGCAGCCAAATTTAAGTTTTTCTTTCATGTTCAATGTTTTACTTTTCAACTTGTTGTCATGAGTCTTGTATTCATGACATTAATGATAGAGCACCAAACTTCCAGATGGTTTATACATTAAACTATATTAAATCTTACAGGCTGCAGTGTTTCGCAGTCATTTTTGCATTTATTAGACATTTGTATGGAAGTACATTAAACAATCTAAACAGCAATGTAGTATATAGTAGGAATCTGTCTGTATTCACTGCTGTATTTCAGGTTTTTTTTTTACCTTCTTGACATGAATCAGGACAGCCTCTCACTGTATGTGGACGACTGGACTTTATATGATCAGCTCTATATGTTCAGCTGAGTTTTAGACAATTTCAGGAGAAACAAAGACCTTCAGGCATGAATGAATTTGTAAGGAAGATGATTTGTTGAAGTTTGACTTTATTTGCCCTTCAGCGGTTCTGGATTAATTCATGAAGAAAACTGAGATGATTGGTCAAAGTTTGGAAACATTTTTCTACTTTGACTTTTCTGTTTAAATATTTTCGATAACTTGTCTCTCACAGATAAAGAGGTCATTCTTTGGTAAATTCTCGCTGTTGAGAGATTGCAAATTCTAAAAGTGACTGATATTGTTTATAATTTATCAAACTATACTGAAGTCACAGATAATTATTGTTACCTACAGGTGTCGTATGAACCAATCAGCAGCACTCTGCGGAGGAAACAGGAAGAGGTGGCGGTGACGGTGATCCAGAGAGCGTACAGGAAACACCTCCTGCAGCGGACGGTCAAACTGGCGTCCTACAAATACAGAGAGAAGACGGACGGACGTCGAGACAAGGATTTACCACCAGAGACAGAAGGACTTCTCTGTAAACGAATCAGTCAGCTTTATGGAGACGGCAAGGAGACAGAGGAGAATGTCTCAGGCGTTTCAGGTGAGGATCCCCCTGCTCGGGTGGAGCTTCAGAGCGAGTTTCTCCTCCATGCTGCTCCTCCTCTCAACGCCCCTGACTTCCTGCGAGATGAGAACCTGAGGGAGTCTGTTGTCTGATGACATTTTTCTCCTGTTTCTTCCTGTTTTCCTCTGCAATGTGCGAACTCACCTGTGGAGTGTTTCCTGTCTCTCTGTTAGCTTTAGCTTCTGTAAAGACTCAGCACAGCTACAGATCACAGCAGAGATGACTCGATTTAAAGTTTGTCAGTTTGATGAGCAAACGCTGCAGATCCTGAACCATCAATGACTCTGATGGGTCTGAAAATAAGTTTTCTTACTGTCGGTTGATTCTGTGCTCTTCTTCTGGCTTTGCACATGAAAATGTTTTATTACTGTGACTTCATTTTCTGTTTGTGCTGAGGTGTTCGGGGAGTTTTTAATCTAACAGAGCTTAGTCTTTGTCCAGGCTTGCTGAGACTCTGTATGTGATATTAAACATTACAGATAAACTCGATTTACAGGAGCAGTGTGTAGGAAATAGCGGTGAAATTGCAGATTGCAACCAACTGAATACCGCTTGCCTCACCCTCCCTTTCCAAGTGTTTAGCGGAAACTACAGTGGCCGCGAAACTCGTGAAAAAAACGTGAAAGGCCCTATCTAGAGCCAGTGTTTGGTTTGTCCGTTCTGGGCTACTGTAGAAACATGGCGGTCTCCATGGAAGGGGACCCGCTCCCTCTGTAGATATAAAGATTCTAAGGTAATGAAAACACAGCGATTCTTATTTTCAAGTGATTATACATTAATAAAAACATACTTATGAATATAATCGCCATATTCTGCAAATAGAGACCCCTAAATCTTACACACTGAACCTTTAACTACTTATCCAGGTGATTAACTTATATAACACTTATTATTATGTTATCAGTAATCTGTGATTGTAGACAATTAGTCCCACACCAGGTGATTCTTATCTGTTTATTAGTCAGCCTGATCACCTCGTAGCTTTGACTGGTCAACAGTGTTTGGTCCACAGTGTTCTTTAACATGTTCAGGAGCCACCTGCTTTGACCAGAAAAGTGTTTTGATGACCAATCACATGACGTCGTTCAGTGGTCGAATTTGACAGTTTAAGACAAACTAACCTGCTCAAACAATAATTAAACTCGTTATTCTGTCAGCCAGCCAACTGTTAGTCGTACATTCTCATGTCTGCATTGTTTTCCTGCCATATACTAACTCTCTTGTCACTTCAGATCCCTCCTGCCCTGCAGTGACCCCCTTTCTCCGCCATTACCCATCACCTGACCTCCCCCACCTACCTGCACACCTGTTGCCACTTTTCCCATCAGCCCAGCAGTATATACACCAGTCCATTCTCCTTCACTCTTTGTCAGATTGTCTATTGTTCTTCCGCCTTAGCTTTTCAACCATCTGTTCTGCCTGCCTGACCTGGCCTGCATGATCCCTTGCCTGAACATCAGACTTCTGGCCCCCCAGCCTGACCCCTTTTGAAGTTTGCCTGTTTGAATATACCTGCCTGGTTTTGACTTTTGCCTTCTTTTGGACCACAAACAAACTTATCCTTTCTGTCTCTGAGTCATACATCTGGGTTTAATCCTGTTGAGCCATTAGACAGTCAGACTGAAACGTGTGTGTCTTTGATAATTAAACAAGCCAGAGTTTTTGTTTTCTGCTCTGGTTTGTTGGACAAAGTTTGTTTTCAGCAGACTGATAAAAACCAGTAAACAAACACACACACGTCATTTGGTTATTGACAGAGCAGACAGCCAATGAGAGGTCAGTGTCTGAACAGATGAGACCTGGTTAAAGATAACGTTTGATTTTTTTTAATTTTTTTTTTTAGACTCAAGGAAACTTAAACAAAGTTCAGGGAGATTCAAGAATGCCACCAGAACTGAAAGAAAATACTTCAGTATTCTTGTTTTATAATTAGTGTTACTACCATTTGCCATGTTGTTACCACACTGGTCCTGATTTTACTTTTCATCAATCACACAGTTGAATTTAACCATCAGAGTCTGCTAATATGTATCCTCTATATCCACTAAAATATATCCTCCAATATATAACTCCAAACAAAATTCTGTCACAGTGAAGAACCCGTCTCCATTTGTGATCTTCTCTTTGCCTATGTTGATTCTGATTAGTCGATACAGCTGCAGGTGTATTTTTTTTTAATCTGTATGATTCTTTGTATTATCATCCTCTGTTTCTGCATCTTCTTTTCCTTCTCTCAACTTCAATAATATTTTCACACTAATAAAAATGTTAGTAGGGTTGCAGATTCTTTAATGTGTGATGTGACAGTAATGGAGCTGAAACTGAAAAAATCAACTAACAAAAGGATCAGTTAGCGGACCATGGCATGCTGGTTGACATGGAATTGATTCACTTCATATGTGTTCCAGTCTTCAGCTAAACTAAATAAAAAGTTTTCAGATCGATTTTAACAGTGAACTCTGGTTTTATCTGTGAAATAACATCATCTGACAGTTGACACTACAGCAGATATGAGTCGGTTTGTTTCCGTACATTGATAGGTTTCATTGTGGTTGGTGACCATGACTACTAATTATTATGCAGCCGAAATAACCCCTGTGGAAATGCACACTTACACAAACACTGTATTTATTACATTAATACCAGACATTACTCATATTGACATTATCTCTTCAGACCTTCCTGCATCCAGATAGGTGAACACCTTTACTGGAAGATCCAGAGAGATTTGGACTCACTCACTTTTATTTGCTCACTTTACAGCTGTAACATAACTTGATGTCCACAGAGGAACTTATACTGATGTTAATGAGGCTACGAAAATCCCTTTCATTTACAAAAAACACCTAAAGAGCAGTCTGTGGTAAAATGTTAGTAGGTCCAGTGGTGGTTGTGACTGTGATGTAAACATAAAATAGATTTATAGTTTATAGTCTCTTAATCACAATGACAGCTGGTTCCAAATAATACATTAAGCTGACAACTGTGCTTGTTAGCAATAACTCAACATTCAACAAAATAGAAATAAATATTTGTAAATGTTTTTGATTTACAAAATATAGGTGGTTGAAACGTGTCCATGGATGCACTTTAAGAAAAACTGTTTAATTACAAAAATGATCATTAATGAAAAACTGATACATTTTATCTGCAGCTCTCCCTTCTTCACGGAGTAGATCCTCCATTAATGTCTATTATTTCATGTATTTTTTTGTATGAAGTATGGTATATCAGTATTATTATAATATTATAGTATTAATCTGTGCAGACATCTTTGTTCAGCTGAAACATCAGTTGTTGTTTTTTCATCTTTTGTTTCTTTAAAGAGTTCACTCAGATTACGATTGTCAAACTGTGACTTGTTGCAAAGAAACCATCGCTTCATGTGACTGGTGGATGAGTCACCATCCTGCTGATTGGTCGGCTTTAATGTTTGAGAATGATGAATGACAGATGTGACCTGCAGTGAAAACAAAGTTATACCTGCACACCCATACACATTCATACCTGTACACCTTTATACCTGTACATTTTAACACCTATACACCTTTAGACCTCAAAGCTCCATCTCCTCCAAACAAACTTGTGTAGTATGTCCTCATCTGCAGTCAACGTTCTGATTCAACTCATTAATATAACACCTGACCTGTAATCAATAAAGGTTGACAGCTGCTGCTGAGGACTGAAGGCTAAAGCTCAAAGCGCAGGATACTGGGGGAGCACAAAACTGCAGGTAAAATAAATGAGAAAAATGAATAAAGTAAAAATACAAATACATGATGCGACATGATACATGCAGATTGAGGAGGCAGAAGCATCATACATGTTGTCAATGGATTATTTTCACTTGTTTCCTCCACCTCAGACCAACTGGATGGCAGAGACACTCAAACTTTATGCACAGCTGGATAAGTTCTTAATTATTTAAAGCTTCTGACAAAAACACTGGGATTAAACAATAAAGTGCAATGAAGTGTGAAGTAAAGGGGATGATTCTGCTTCCTGCCTGGCTCAGAGGCAGCGCAGCAGCAGCTGTCAGATATAAACGGCCAAAGTTCAAAGAGAAAGACAAGAAGAGCAACAGCTGCCAACAGAACTGACATTACTGAGGATTACATCACACACACACACACACTCAAAGAAAACACACTAAACACACACAGTAACACACTGAGTTTCTTGTTTCAGTCATCATGTGTTTCAGAGGAAATCTCAGCTCTCTGTGAGTCTCTGCAGGAGTTTCACTTCAACATGTCAGCGTGTTTCACTGTAACACAATAAAACTCTGCAGACATCAAACCTGATGCTGCAGCTGGAAACAAACCTGGATGAAGTCATTTCTGAATACTGAGGTTCATATTGAGGTTCTAGAAATTATTAAAGAAACCCCACTGAAATCTTTTGTTTGTGAACACTATTTTATTTAGTTTTCTTAAATATTTACAGCAGAACAAGGTGAATATGCTAATTAAAAATAAAAGTACATTAAAATCACTGGGTTAAACAATGACCCAATTTAAAAAACATGAAATTGGTAAGTAAAAAAACAACTATTAAAAACTCTGAATTTTCTTAAAATAACCAGCAGTTTAATTTGTTATTTTTAATATTTAAAATCAGGTAAAACCTGTTTAAAATTAGTGAAACATCTGTGATCAAGTTGGTCATCATGTGAAACATGAAATTTTCCTTTATGTTTTTTTATTGATTGTCAGAGTCATCAGCTGGTTGTAGTTAGTCTCAGTAGAATCAGTAGTTTTATTCTGATGTGTCTTCATCAGAAACATGTTCACGGTAAACGGATGTGAATAGAAAACATTTGAGTCTCTTCAGCTGATAGAAATCGTTTCTACTCTGACTTTACTTAGTCTGTGTGCTGCTGTCGCCCTCTGCTGGACCTCCCCTGACTTAGACTCTGTTACACAGACTAAATCTTCAGGATTTTGTCTAAAATGAACTTCCTAAGTTTCTCCACAAACGACATAATAAACACTCTGAGTCTCCATGACGAGTAAACTGACCATTTGTAAAGTTGGTGGAGTGACCCTGTAACATAAAGAGATTTCAAATTAAACAGTTCAGTGTAAAAACATTTAAAAGTGTGTTTTTAGCATTTTTAACTGAAGTCCAGCAGACTTCTCTCAGTCTAAAATCTCTCTGTGACATTAAAAGTCTTTAAACAGATAAGGTGATTTCTCTTCTGCTCGACTCCCTTAGAAGCTTCAATAAAATGATGAATCCAAATACTGACGAAATACAGTTGCTATCAAAATTATTCAACCCCTGTAACCTGCAAGATGTTCTAGTGATGTGAATAAAATCAGAGGTCTTTGTAAACAGTCAAAGAAAGTATTAACATGCATGGTAGCTCGCTGTCATCGGTGTGTGAATGGGTGAATGAGTGACAAAAAGTGTAAAGCGCTTTGGATAAAAGTTGCTATATAAATTCAGCCATTTACCATTTATTTTTGAGTGATTTTGAGAACATAATGTTAAGCATACTAATATTACTAAAGATAAATAACATTTTCTCCTTAAAGGTCCAGAGGCAAAATTATTCAACCCCAAAGTTAATATTTAGACTAGTCGAGCATCCTTTGACCAGTATAACCTCCAATAAATGTTTCTCTTTTCTGACACTCTCTTTTTCCATTTTAACCTGCAGACTGAGACGGCCACTAGAGGACTTGCCAGGAACAGGATTCAAATTCTTCTTCATCATGTCCTGGTGTTTCAAAGAACCGATGATGCCAGTCACACAGTCAAGTTTACCAGAACCTGCAGCAGCAAAACACCCCACAAAAAGGAAGGACCACTGATCCAGAGGTCCAAACATGTCCAGTTTAGTCTCATCCCTCCAGAAAACGAATCTATCCAAATGTTTTCTTGCATTTTCAAGTCGACTTTTTACATGCTTTTTGATGAAGAATGGAGTGTGTCGAGGTTTCCGGGCATGAAGTCCCTGCTTGTTTGGTGGTCTTGTTATAGTCTGTACTGATACTTTACACAAGGTTCTGTGCTTGGACCGATTCTATTCACCTTATATATGCTTCCTTTAGGCAATATTATTAGGAAACACTCCATAAATTTCATTGTTATGCGAATGATACCCAATTATATCTATCGATCAAGCCAGATGAAACTCACCAGTTAGCTAAACTTTAAGCATGCCTTAAGGACATAAAAACCTGGATGACCTGCAATTTTCTGATGTTAAACTCTTCCAAAACTGTTTTTGTACTTGCCCCCAAACACCTCTGAGACACATTATCTAAAGACATAGTTGCTCTGGATGGCATTGCCCTGGCCTCCAGCACCACCGTAAGGAACCTCAGAGTTATCTTTGATCAGGATTTATCCTTTAACTCCCACATGAAACAAAGCTCAAGGACTGCCTTCTTTCACCCACGCAACATTGCAAAAATCAGGCACATCTTGTCTCAAAATGATGCCGAAAAACGAGTGCATGCATTTGTTACTTCTAGGTTGGACTATTGCAATTCCTTATCCAGAATACTGTGGCACGTGTACTGACAAGAACTAGGAAAAGAGATGATATTTCTCCAATATTAGCTTCTCTGCACTGGCTCCCTGTAAAATCCAGAATACAATTTAAAATCCTTCTCCTCACCTACAAAGCGCTTAATGGTCAGGCACCATCGTATCTTAAAGATCTCATAATACCATATTACCCGACTAGAACACTTCGCGAGGGGGGCATCCACCTGCATCACTTCCAGCTTCTCACCCAGCAGGGCTGGCCGGATGGTGTTGGAAGCACTGGAGAAGTAAAAAAACATGATCCTCACCGTGCTTGCCGGCTTGTCCAGGTGGGTGTGGATGCTGTTCAGCAGGAAGATGATGGCATCCTCAACTCCCAGCTGGGGCTGATAGGCGAACTGAAGGGGGTCCAGGGGGGGATCTGACCATGGGCCGCAGCTGTTCCAGCACCAGTCTCTTCAGGGTCTTCATTATGTGGGAGGTCAGTGCCACCGATCGGCACAGGAACGAGGCAAGATGTCTTCCACAGAACAGGGACCCTTTGAAGACTCAGGCTCAGGTTGAAGACATGTTGAAGGACTCCACATAGCTGGGGGCACAGGCTTTTAGCACCCCGGGTCAAACTCCATTGGGGCCTGCAGCCTTGTTTGAGTGGAGTTTCATCAGCTGTCCTCTCACCTGGTCAGTAGTCAGGTACACAGCAGAGGTTACAGGCGGGGGAGGGGGGTGTCATTAGTGTGAAGAGGGCCGTTAGCCTGAGAGCCAGTTGAGGGGGGTGTAGGACTCTCCCAGGAAGATGGAGGGGGGGGGGAGCAGTGGAATCAGAGGAGTCTGAGGGCCGACAGCAGCTGAGTTAGAGGGGGGATGAGCAGGAGCCAGTGTGTCGAATCTGTTAAAGAACAGATTAAGTTCATTGGCCCTGTCCAAGCTGCCTTCAACTCCTCTGCTGCCAGTCGGTCTGAAGCCAGTGATGGTCTTCATTCCGCTCCAGACCTCCCTCATGTTGTTCTGCTGGAGTTTCCGCTCCAGCTTCCTCCTGTACTTCTCCTTGGCCTCCCTGATCTTCACCTTCAGGTCGGCCTGGATTGCCCTCACCTCCTCCCTATTACCATCAGTAAAGGCCCTCCTCTTGGCATTCAGGATGTCCTTGATGTCCTTTGTTACCCACGGTTTGTTATTAGGATAACAATGGACCATCTTGGTTGGGACATTGCAGTCCACACAGAAGTTAATGTAGCCAGTGATGCACTCAGTTAGCCCGTCAATGTCCTCTCCATGAGGCTCACAGAGTGCATCCCAGTTTGTCACCTCAAAACATTCCTGCAGTGTCTCATAGGCCTCCCCTGACCATCTCCTCACTGTTCTTGTGGTCGCAGGGTGCCTTTTAACCAGAGGCACATAGCAGGGTTTAAGGTGAATCAGATTGTGGTCTGACCTACCCGGGGGGGAGGGGGGAAGAGCTGTATGCGTCCTTAACGTTGGCATACAGCAGGTCCAGTGTCCTTTCCTCTCAAGTAGGACAACTCACATAATGGGTGAAATTAGTCAGTGTTGTTGAAACACTGACATGGTTGAAGTCACCCGAGATTAATATGAGTGCACTCGGGTGTTGGGTCTGGAGTTGTGCTATGGTGGTGTGAATGGCATTGCACACCGATGCCGGGTTAGCAGAGGGGGATGTAAACAGCCACAACAATGGCATGTGAGAATTCACGTGGCAGATAATATGGCCGGAGGGGTTGGGGTAAGAGAGCATACAGTAGCACAGTGCAAATTCCACATAGAGATTTAAAATAATAGTTGTAAAAATGGTAGTGGTAATAATATTAATAAGACTAATAATAATAATTGTAGCAGCAGGTGTCGAGCAGGAACACGGGGGCAGCAGGTGCCTTGCAATCACAGATCCAGACTCTTCAGCTCCGGAGGCAGAAATACCTGCTGAAAGCGACAGAAGGAGAGAGGAGAGAAACGAGAAAACACAAAACTATGGGAGAGAGAAGATGTCGAGTTAGTAACATGCAGTAACGGGATAAGAATTTGTACAGATAGAGGAGGATTGGTTCTTACATGAGGCCCAGTGTCTTCAGTGTGTGTAAACACACACCTGCAGGGGGCAGCTTCACCTGCACAGGTGACTCTGAGTGTGTGTCATTATCACCATGGAGATGAGATTATGTAGGTTTGTTAAGATGAATGAGTCTGTTTCTGCTGTCAGATGCTGAATATTTAAACTGAGATAAAGTGTGTCAACGAGAAGGTCAGAGCCATTCAAACATCACAACACACACACACACACACACACACACACACACACACACACTGTTAATATACAATAACAACAGCTTTATCTCATTATAACACAAACAGACACAGGTCAGACACCAGTAACATCATACACCACAAACACAACTCGTTAATATACAACAAGCACAGTTTGTTAAGACACAAATAACTGTGAACATGAATGTTTTACTACTTTTTGTTAATAAGTTAAATATGTGTAATTATTATATATGTATATAATTGGAGCTCTCTGGGAGAAGCAAAATAAAATGATTTATTTAATTATTGGTTGTTGGTGAACTACAGAGGAAAAGGGCCTGAGGGTTAAATCATAGATATAAATACAAACAAAAGAGTCTTAAAGTCTGCAACTGTCTTTAAGAACAAAATCTCAACTATCTCACCTGCTCTTACCTGTCAACATGCTCCTGTTTATATAGAGTGTGTTTGTACATTTACTGAAAGCTAAAATCACAAAACACAAAAGTCGAGTCTCTTTGGAGGTTTAACACTGATGTCACACAGACGAATGATAGACACAGCTGCTCACATCAAATCACAGCCGTCTGATAACTTGGGCCCGGACCTGAAGTAGCCGTCCAAATTCAACTCCATCATCAAAAAGACCCAGCAGAGGATGAAGTTCAACCTGCCGTAAGAGCTGCCGATCCAGTTCTACTCTGCAATCATCCAGTCTGTTCTCTGCACATCCATCACTGTCTGGTTTGGATCGGCCACCAAACAGGACAGGAACAGACTACAGCGGACAGTCGGGACTGCAGAGAAAACCCTTGGTGCCGACCTGCCCTCCATTCAGGACTCATCCAGAGTCAGGAAACGGGCAGGAAACATCACTGCAGACCCATCACACCCTGTACACAACCTGTTCCACCTTCTCCCCTCTGGGAGGTGCTACAGAGGACTATACGCCAAAACAACCAGACACAAGAACAGTTTCTACCCTGCCGCCCCAACCTGCTGAGAGCAGACAGCCATCATCCTACTGCACGTTTGACATTAGGGACTTAGCGCTCGGCAGGTCGCAGGTAATTAGACAGCCTGCTAGATTTACAGTTAATGCAGATTTGGGGTCCACTGGCTTTGTTAATATGTCCAGCAAAGGACACCTTCACAGTGCAGACTATCAGACTGATTAATAACATTGCGACTGTCTCCCTCCCCCACCGTATTACTCAGAAGTTCTCTTTCCCAAAATATGTGAATCACAAAAATCTAATTATCATCTCTACTACTGGCGGTGGTGAAGTGTCCCATAAAGCACCTGATAAAGTCCTACAAAAAAAAATCTAAGGTAATCACATTTACATCCCCACATCGTGGCGTGTGAAGGCCACAACATTTTTCCAATAATAATAATATAAGGCATCTTGTTCCAGTTAATACATCATCTACTGCTAGCTCTACAGATTGGCTTACTAATGAAAACTGCAGCCCCAACAAGACCCCCATATAAACCCTTTGGTTTTATAAATGATTTCATTCTTGAGCATAATCTGGATATGACTGGTTTTTGTGAAACATGGCTGAAACCAAATGTTTTCCTCCCATTAAATGAAACTTCCCCACATGACTATATCAATACCCATGTTGCTTGGGCTTCTAAACAGGGTGGAGGTGTTGCCTTAATCTATGAATCTATTTTCAATGTGAACTCCAATGTTCATATTAAATTCAGCTAATTTGAGGCTCTTGTATTAAAACCATCTCCATCAACTATGAATTGCTTTGTCCAGGAAAACTCAGACTCAGAGATCATTCCACCTTGTGGTTCTCTATAGACCACCTGGGCCTTATTCCCAATGTTTAGAAGAACTTCTCTCAGACCTTGTTACTCATTCTGAGGAGATTTTAATTATTGGTGATTTCAATATTCACCTGAATAAGGCCTTTGATCCTCTAACCCAATTCTCATTCAACACTTCAAATTTATTCATGTAAAAATCATTTGGATGGGGAGGAGTGGAGTAATTTTACGCAATTGAATGCTGGAATGTTTCATCCTGACTTGATTACTGTTACGTTTTCTTGTCAGGTCTGCTGTGTGCTAGTGTAGCAGGTCCTGACTACACTGCATTGTGTTCTGGTGTACAATTAGACACTGGACACTGGCACATCTTGTTGAACTCAGGTTTATTCCTGTTTTGAGTCCAAAGAGAGCAAAACGCTGTCATATTCATCTCATCTTCACAACAACACTCCAAGAAAAAGACAAGCTTAAACATTCAATTTATTTATATAGCGCCAATTCATAACAGCAGGTATCTCATTGTACTTTTCCTATAGAGCAGGTCTAGACCGTACTCTTTATAATATTATTTACAGAGACCCAACAAATCCCACCATGAGCAAGCATTTGGCGACAGTGGCAAGGAAAAACTTCCTTTAAGAGGCAGAAACCTCGGACAGAACCAGACTCAGGGTGGGCGGCCATCTGCCGCTGCCGTGTTAGGTTTTGAGAGAGAGAGACAGAGAGAGAGAGAGGGAGAGAGGGGGTTTGGGGAGGGTGGGGAGAGAGAGGGAGGCACAATGCAAATACCACCTAGAATTTTTATTATTTTTAATAGTAGAATAGTAATTGTAGTGTTAATATTAATAAATTAGTAATAATAGGAATGACAGCCATAGGAAAAACAATGTCAGTATCGGCAACAGCCAACATGTATCCCACGAGAAGATAAAATGGCAACTGCCAGCACACACACACACAGAAAATGTGTTTAGCTAGTTTACTCAATCTCTCAAAACTCACTTTACAAGTAAAATGCAAAAAACAGAAAACTACACAGTTCGTCTACCTTAATGATAATGATGATTATGCAGTATGACTGCTAACAATCAATAGAGGGAGCAATAACACAAACTAATACAGTACTCCCAATACCAACAAGCCTTTTTTTTGTGCATGCTGCCTGTTGGCGTTGTAAAAATTACAAAATTATTTCCTGTAATTTCTTCTATCTGTTACACTAGTACTAAAAGTCTTCAAATGGCTCTGAATGCTGCAGCTAGAATCTTAACTATAAGTAGAAAATTTGATCATATCACACCAACTTTAGCTTCCCTTCATTGGCTCCTAATCATGTCAGATCAGACTTTAAGGTGCTTCTGATGACTTATAAAACTGTAAATGGGCTCGCCCCTTCATACGTCCTGTGCGCATGTGTCACCGTTTTTGTGTGCCCACCAGAGGCTTTGTCTTAAACCATCATAAATTGACATTTTATCTAGTTTTTAAGCCAAGTTTCTATGCTACACTGTTTTCCTGGCTATTGTTTTACCTATATGTTTTAACTCATAGGTAAACTATAGGTTCACTACTTTTAACTCCAAAAGTAGACTGGGAGCCAGAGCCTTCCATTATCAAGCTCCTCTCCTGTGGAACCAGGTCCCAGTTTGGGTTCGGGAGGCAGACACCATCTCCACATTTAAGAGTAGGCTTAAGACTTTCCTCTTTGATAAAGCTTATAGTTAGGGCTGGCTCAGGTGAGTCCTGAACCATCCCTTAGTTATGCTGCTATAGGCCTAGACTGCCAGGAGACTTCCCATGATGCACCTCTTTCCTCTCTCCTCCTCTCCCTCTCCGTCTGTATGCATTTTTATCCCATTACTGCATGTTACTAACTCGACATCTTCTCTCTCCCGTAGTTCTGTGCTTTCTCATTTCTCTCCTCTCTCCTTCTGTCGCTTTCAGCAGGTATTTCTGCCTCCGGAGCTGCAGAGTCTGGATCTGTGGTTGTGGGCCACCTGCTGCCCCGTGTTCCTGCAGAGTCTGGATCTGTGGTTGTGGGCCACCTGCTGCCCCCGTGTTCCTGCTCAACAACTGCTACTACAGTTGTTGTTATTGGCTCTGTTACTAATACTGTCATTATAGCTATAGCTGTCATTCCTATTATTATTAATTTATTATCTATGTGGAATTTGCATTGTGCTACTGTATGCTCTCTTACCCCCTCCCCCCAACCTAACACAGCAGCGGCGGATGGCCGCCCACCATTGAGTCTGGTTCTGCTTGAGGTTTCTGCCTCTTAAAGGAAGTATTTCCTTGCCGCTGTCGCCAAGTGCTTGCTCATGGTGGGATTTGTTGGGTCTAAGTAAATTATATTATAAAGAGTTCGGTCTAGACCTGCTCTATAGGAAAAGTGCGATGAGATAATTTCTGTTATGAATTGGCGCTATATAAATAAAATTGAATTGAATTGGCATCCTCCCAGATCCGTAGTCTTCATATATGTTACAATCTATTCATAACTTTGTCATCATGATTGTCCAGACTGTAATTTTATTATGTTGGTCTATTCTGTACACACAACATCTATTTCCTGTCTGTCCGTCCTGGGAGAGGGATCCCTCCTCTGTTGACAAGTTTAATTAGATAAACCTGTTACTTCTGTTTGCTGTCTCATGTATCTGAGCTGATGTTGCTCGGGTCGTATCGCTGTCATGGAGTGTTGAATAAATTCAGTTTCCTGTGTGATGTAACTGTTAAATGTCTGACCTCAGATCAGTGACAGCTGTGAATAAATTCAGATCTCTGAGGACAAAAACATCAAACATCTGACTCTGTTTTCTAAAAGTAGATCTGACATTTTTACATCAGAAACGTGTTTCCTCTAAATCTACTAAAATACAGAACCTCAGCTTTAAATATTCACATTGTTCCTTACTGAGACATTTTCAGAATAATTTAGTTTGATGGATTTCTGTTCAGTTTTGAGTTTTACTTTTAAACATTATTATTATTTGTAATCCCCCAGTTTTGCAGCTGTACTGAATCTGTCGTCCTGTTGAAAACCTGCAGATGTTAATTAGTTTAAAGAACCAGACGAGGGTTTTATTTTTCATGTTTGATCACATTTAAAACATTTTACAGACCTGCTGCTGTGTTTTAGAGATCTACAGTTCAAGGTCTCCACTGTTTTCCATTCATGTTCATACTGTATAAAACAGTGTTAAAACTTGTTGCATTAAGATCAAATCTGCATTTATTGATGTTCAAGTTCAATTATTGTTATGAGGTAACACACTGCATCAACACACAGTGATGATGTCACATACTCTAATGCATTGTCTCAGAATGAACTCTGATATTTTAGAGTTGAATTGATTTTTTTATTGATCAGTCAGAAACATTTACAGCAGCTGAACTTCAGTGTTGATTTTAGAAACTTTCCAACATCAAGAATATAAACATGAACATTTTTCAACATCTACAGTTCTATGACATTGAAAAAAATATATCATCTGCTGATGAAGATCAGGTGACATGATCAAACGCTACAGGACTGCTGCTAAATCAGTGGTAACTGATATACAGTTATTTAGTTACTAGTTACTTCTCAGATTCAGATTTTACCGCTTACATATTAATACGTCAGTGATCCAATAATACTGAGAGGGGCCATTCTGAGTGCTTTTACTTTTGATACTTTAAAGGTGGGGTTTGCGATTCTGGAGAAATCCAATACCATGAAAAATATCATGATATAGAGCAAACAACGACACAGCAAGTAATGTAACTAACGTTAGCTAGGTTGTGGATTAGCTTAGCTAGATTGTGGGTTAGCTTAGCTAGGATGTGGGTTAGCAAACTGTCGCTACAGTTGCTGCTGCGACGCTAACAGCCGGAGAGGATGTACAAACACCGGTGGTTTTTTCAGCGCACACACTGAACAGACAGCTAGCGGACCATGAGAAAATATTCGCTGAATTTGACAAAAAAAACGTGTATTGGATTAGAATCGCGTACCCCACCTTTAAGTACATTTTGTTGATAATACTTCTGTACTTCTACTGAAGAGGCACAGGACTTTTTATTGTGTGGTATTGCTACTTTTATTTAACTAAATGATTTGAATACTTATTCCACCACTGGGAATAATTCAGATAAACAAAATACTAATGACCATGCTTTTGTTTTGTACTTAAAGTACAAAAAGGACAGAACGCCCCCTGTCAGAGTTTTACATTATACTAATTTTTGGATTACTAAGACTGATTATTGTGTAAGCAGCATTTTAATGTTGTAGCAGGCTGAAATGGAAAGTAACTAAGTACATTTACTCAAGTACTGCACTTAAATACAGTTTTGAGGTACTAAAAATACAAATTCAGATTTATACAAAATATAATAAACTACCCAGCAGTATATAATATACATATATACTATATATATATGTATATACTGTCTTAAAATTAGCTCCACATTTACCAGCTGCAATATTAAAATATTAAAGTGACGAACACTGCTAATACTTTTGCACTTTAACGTAGTAAAATGTTGAATGCAGGACTTACTTTTAATACTAGAGTATTTCTACACTGTAGTATTGGTACTTTTACTGAAGTAACAGATTGGAGTACTTCTATACTAAATGGACTTTATCAGTGAATTTACAGCTGAATAACTTTCACTGGACATTAAAACAAATATTAAATATAAATATTATTTTTTACTTTGTCTCCTTTCTGTTCAGATGATTTTAACTCTTGTTGAAATTATTGTTCTCTGCTCTTCTTCTTGGAGGTTTAATTGACTCTTTGTAATGATTACTAACGACAGGAAGTTGACTTAATAAAACACTCTGCTGGCTGTCTTTCTTTTGTTAATCTTCATTTATTTGTTGTTTTTTTATTATCATAAATCCTTGTGTTTATTCTTCAGACTTCTTGTCAGTGTTTTTTTCTTATAATTTATTTAATTTGAGTAAATCAAATGAGAAAAATCAAGCAGAAAAAACAAAGAAGAGTAAAGAAGAAAGAAAATAAAGACAAAAACAAAGAAAGAAAAAAGGTAAATAAATAATAAGATTCATAATAACAGTGTTTCAACATTAACTTTCACTTTTCTGTTTCATTTTGTCTGTTTCGTGGAATCTAAGACTTTATTTCTAATGAGTAATTTTTCTTTCAGACGTTTCTGGCTGTAGTTTCAGTTTGTAGATAATTTCATAATTAAAGGAAGTGTTTTTATTTTATACATTTAATTTCTTTAATCTGCTGTCTTCTCACTTTTGGAACGTGAGTCCTCGCTGAGGTAATGTCCACTTTTAATAATAATAATACATTTTATTTTTAAGCATCTTTCAAGTCACTCAAGGACACTTTACAAATCCAGAAAAGACAGTCAATACATGAAGAAAAAGATGAGAACAACAACAGCAAAGAAATATATATACTGATAAAAGAAAGAAATCATAATATACACATTACGAAGCACCAGGAAAAACTCATTCAAACAAGTGAGTTTTCAGTTGTGCCCTATCACCCATAGTGCAGAGCCTAGAGGTGGGAGTGGAGAGTAGATGGTAACCAAAAGAATATTTAATAAGTATGAATGTGTATAAGATAAGATGGTGGTGCGCACAGCCTCAGCCTGCTTGATGCTCTCGCTCTCCTTTTCTGTGCTTTTTATGTGTGTTTTTGTTTGTCTGTTTGCCAGTGTTAAGTTCAGTCGTGCGATCACACCCAAGCAGCAACCTCCAGGGCTGAAAAATTAAGCCAACAGGAAGTGCCAAAAACAGCAGTTCCTTGAATGGCCACTTGAGGCTCCAAAAGGGAGTCAGTCCCCACAGCACCCCGTGTTAAAATGTTCAACTTTACAGCAGAAATAAATATGTTTACAGCCTGGTACAGAAAACGATTTTGGTCTCTAAAGCTAATTTCCCCGTTCATGACAACTTATGGGAAGAGGTTTTATATAACTCACCCATTTAAATTATGTTAAGGCTTAAAGTTATGCATAATTACAAGAGGAAGATTGAGGACCACTTCACCAATTATGACCCACAGAGGGTGTGGCAGGGCATCCAGCACATCACCAACTACAAGACCAGCAACTGCACAACTGTCGATGGTGACATCTCACTGGCAGAGGAACTTAATTGTTTCTTTGCTTACTTTGAGGTGAAAGACCTTCACCAGCCTCCAACAGCCACATCCTCACTGTGCAGGAGCATGACGTGAGGCGTTTGCTCAGAGCGGTGAATCTGACGAAACCTGATGGTGTGACAGGAAGTGTGCTGAAGAAATGTGCAGACTGGCTCTCCAAGGTCTCACAAAGATCTTCAACCTGTCCCTGTCTAAATCCATCATCCCACTGTCAGTAGCACTCACACCAGTCATCATGAAGTGCTTCGAAGTGCTCCCACATACCTTTGACCCATACCAGTTTGCCTACAGAGCAAATAAGTCTACAGAGGATGCCATTACCACTCTTCACATTGCACTGACCCACCTTGAACACCAGAGGAGCTATGTGAGGATGCTTTTCATAGACTTTAGCTCTGCCTTTAACACTGTCATCCTCCGCAGACTGGTTACTAAACTTACTAACTTAAGGACTTTCCCAACCCACCTGCCACTGGATCAAGGACTTTCTGACCAACTGCCCCCAGACTGTTAGACTGGGCCCTCACCTCTCCTCCACCCTTACACTCCCCACAGGGCTATGTGTTGAGCCCCATGGACAACGAGCCATATGAGAACTGACCACTGCCTGTGGGACCTGTGTGACATCATCACATCCCCGCTTATTACTATTATTTATTACATCTACTGACGTAAAGGCGAGCTACTGTAACAAAGAGTTTCCCTACGGGGATCAATAAAGTATTTCTGATTCTGATTCTGATTCTGATCAATAATGTCATTTTAGACCATCAATAAACCTCACATCAGTCCTACTGAGTTGTATATTCTGTTTTAAATTCAGTTGTTTTATAATAATAATTAATTAATGATTTAATATTGTTTTAGGTAAAGATAAAAAAATTTATTTGTTAATTTTTTTGTAGATTTGTCCTTCTGACAGTAGTGTAGTCACAATTCTTTCACTTTTCAATCAAACAAAAATCTGAATGTTTCCTTCGTCTTGTTTTCAGTGTTTTCACCTCAAAATCAATTAAACCATCAACAGTCCGTTTTTTAATGCTCTATAAATATTATTATAAAGGTGTTAATGTTAAATAGAGAACACACACACTCTCTCTCTCTCACACACACACACACACGTGGTTGTTTGTTAGTTTCATGTTTCTGTTGAATTTAATCATCAAGTTTTCTGCTATAAAACCACAAAACTCTGAGCTGAAACACCAGAACGCACTGAACAACTGAACTCTGTTCAGATTAACCAGACCTGAATCCGAACCAGAACCTGAACCAGAACTGATCCCAGACCAGCCATGGACAGAGGTAAGACATGAAGATCAGTGGTTTTATTCTTGTTTATTTTCCATAGTACACATTTATATTTTTTACTCCTTTTAGTTATAATTTTTGATTTCTTGTGATGCAACCCAATGAGAAAAAGTGGAGTTGGTAAATACTGAAGCACCAGATGTCACACTGCACTGTGGTGTACTGTGACATCAGCAGGTTTAAAGCAGCAGAGCAACAGACTGAACCCAAAAAAAACTTTATTAAAACAACTTTAGTGAACTTTGATTAATTTAAATTAATTATTATAAAGTGAACATTAATGATCGTAAAGTGTCTGTTACCTGAGAACAGGTGAGTCTGAACTTCCCGTCTCTCTCTCACCTGTCTCTTAATTGTCTCTCTATCACCTGTCTTTCACCTGACTCTTAACTGTCTGTCAGTTGTCCTCCTGCTGTCGGTGGTGTCTCTGGGCGTCTCCTCTCAACCAATCACAGACAGCCAGCGTCTGTTCTCCATAGCTGTCAGCAGAGTTCAACACCTCCACCTGCTCGCTCAGAGACTCTTCTCTGACTTCGTAAGTTTACAGCAGCTCACAGAGACAAAAACACACAACAAGGACAAAAAGACACAACAAAGAAAAAACTGACAAAAACACACATGAACAAAAAGACACGAGAGACGAAAAGACACAACACAGACAAAGAAAGACACAACAGAGACAAATATACACAACAAAGACAAAAAGACACAACAAAAACAAAAACACACAACAGAGAAAAAACTGACAAAAACACACATGAACAAAAAGACACGAGAGACAAAAAGACACAACAGAGACGAAAAGACACAACACAGACAAAAAAAGACACAACAGAGACAAATATACACAACAAAGACAAAAAGACACAACAAAGACAAAAAGACACAACAGAGAAAAAACTGACAAAAACACACATGAACAAAAAGACACGAGAGACAAAAAGACACAACAGAGACAAAAACACACAACAAAGACAAAAACACACAACAAGGACAAAAACACACGACAAGGACAAAAACACACAACAAGGACAAAAACACACAACAGAGACATGACGTCACAACAAGGACAAAAAGACACAACAGAGACAAAACAGAGAGGAAAACACATAACAGAGAGAAATACACACAACAAAGACAAAAAGACACAACAGAGATAAAACAAAGACAAAAACACATAACAGAGAGAAAAACATACAAGGACAAAAAAGACACAACAGAGACAAAAAGACACAACAGGAACAAAAAGACAATGAGACAAAAATCCCACAACACAGACAAAAAGACAAAACATAGACAAAAACACACAACAAAGAGAAAAAGAGACAAAAACACACAACAGAGACAATTCAATTCAATTAACTTTTATTTATATGGCGCCTATTCATAACAGAAGTTATCTCATTGCACTTTCCTATAGAGCAGGTCTAGACCGTAATGTTTATAATATAATTTACTTAGACCCAACAAATCCCACCATGAGCAAGCACTTGGCGACAGTGGCAAGAAAAACTTCCTTTAAGAGGCAGAAACCTGGAGCAGAACCAGACTCAATGGTGGGTGACCATCCGCCGCTAGGTTTTGAAAGATTTAGAGAGAGAGGGAAATGGAGAGAGAGAGAGAGAGAGAGAGGTTTTGGTGGGGAGGGTGAGGGAGAGGGAGACACAATGCAAATTTGGCAAGGAAAAACTTCCTTTAAGAGGCAGAACCCTTGTACAGAACCCAGCACAATGCAAATACCACCTAGAATTTTTTAAATAGTAAATAGTAATTGTAGTGGTAATTTTAATAAATTAATAATAATAGGAATGACAGCTATAGGAATAATAATGACAGTATTAGTAACAGAGCCAATAACAACAACTGTAGCAGCAGTTGTCGAGCAGGAACACGGGGGCAGCAGGTGGCCCACAACCACAGATCCAGACTCTGCAGCTCCGGAGGCAGAAATACCTGCTAAAAGCGACAGAAGGAGAGAGGAGAGAAATGAGAAAGCACAAAACTACGGGAGAGAGAAGATGTTGAGTTAGTAACATGCAGTAATGGGATAAAAATGCATACAGATGGAGAGGGAGAGGAGGAGAGAGGAAAGAGGTGCATCATGGGAAGTCTCCCGGCAGTCTAGGCCTATAGCAGCATAACTAAGGAACGGTTCAGGACTCACCTGAGCCAGCTCTAACTATAAGTTTTATCAAAGAGGAAAGTCTTAAGCCTACTCTTAAATGTGGAGATGGTGTCTGCCTCCTGAACCCAAACTGGGACCTGGTTCCACAGGAGAGGAGCTTGATAACTGGTCTACTTTTGGAGACTCTAGGAACCACAAGTAACCCTGCATCCTGGGAGCGCAGTGTCCTAGTCGGATAATAAGGTATTATGAAATCTTTAAGATACAATGGTGCCAGACCATTAAGAGCTTTGTAGGTGAGGAGAAGGATTTTAAATTGTATTCAGGATTTTACAGGAAGCCAGTGCAGAGAAGCTAATATTGGAGAAATATGATCTATTTTCCTAGTTCTTGTCAGTACACGTCCACAGTATTCTGGATCAACTGGAGAGTCTTAAGGGACTTATTCAGGCAGCCTGTTAATAAGGAATTGCAATAGTCCAGCCTAGAAGTAACAAATGCATGCACTCGTTTTTCGGCATCATTTTGAGACAGGTTGTGCCTGATTGTTGCAATGTTACGTAGGTGAAAGAAGGCAGTCCTTGAAGTTTGTTTCATGTGGGAGTTAAAGGACAAATCCTGATCAAAGATAACTCAGAGGTTCCTTACGGTGGTGCTGGAGGCCAGGGCAATGCCATCCAGAGCAACTATGTCTTTAGATAATGTGTCTCAGAGGTGTTTGGGGCCAAGTACAATAACTTCAGTTTCATCAGAGTTTAACATCAGAAAATTGCAGGTCATCCAGGTTTTTATGTCCTTAAGGCATGCTTGAAGTTTAGCTAAATGGTGAGTTTCATCTGGCTTGATCAATAGATATAATTGGGTATCATCCGCATAACAATGAAATTTATGGAGCGTTTCCTAATAATACACACAACAGAGACAAAAAGACAAAACATAGACAAACACACAACAAAGACAAAACAAACAAAAACACATAAGACAAAAAGACAGAGACAAAAAGACACAACAGGGACAACTAGAGTCACCGCCCTGCGGTTGTTTGCCTCCACCAACCAATGAAGTTGCAGTTTCCATCCACGTCTGTCCAGACTCATATATGTAGTGAAGCCTTGGAAGGAATAGAATAATAGGTATAAAGTGTATTTCTGGTTAAATGTAAGTTATCACTATATTGATGATACATATGTCTGATTCCAGTGAATATACAGTGTTGAACTGATTAATGAAGGATTATCATAGATGTATTGGCTGAACAGGGACACATGTACTTGATTACTATGTAAAGATGGATTCTTATAGAGTAAAGGTGCACAAAATGTGCTGCTTTTGTTTTCTCCGGGCATTTTTAGATGTGAAGCCTCTCTATGAGCTGTAGGTGAAACTCACTCACAGAATCACGATTAGCTAGGCGCGCTCCAATTTGTTGTTTGCAGTCACGTGATTCAGATGACGCTCGAAATTCAGAATGAGGCAGGAAAGGCAGAATGGATGAGATGGAGGAAAGGACGTATTGTGTTAGTTATTGTTTAGTCTTTGTGTCGTCCCAGTCAACATGTGTGTGAAATCTGGAATCGCCCAATTCATTCTTAAATTATGCCTAAAAACCTATTTTGAGGTCACAATGACCTTTGACCTTTGAGTCAAAAGTGTCCCCTATTCAGTGTCTGACCAGCTGTGAAATATGGTCACAGTCTCCCCATTTGTTCCTGAGTTTTGGTTTTGAAAAATGGCCAAAAAAGGGTTTTTCAGGACATGATGATGTCACAGTGAAGTTGACCTTTGACCTTTTGGGTAAAAAATGTCATCACTTCATTGTTGTATCCCATTAAACATCTGTGTGAAATGTTGTGTGTATTACTTTGTGTATTTGTGTCTGTTAGGAGAGCTCTCTGCAGACGGAGGAGCAGCGTCAACTCAACAAAATCTTCCTGCAGGATTTCTGCAACTCTGATTACATCATCAGCCCCATCGACAAGCACGAGACACAACGCAGCTCTGTGAGAATACTACACCACAAAATACTACAAAATACTACACAATACTGTTATGTGTATTATATATTATTATATGCAGAGATAATTCACTCTGAACAGAATTTTTGCAGCAATATTTGCATCAGTTATCACCAGATTAGTAGTTCAGTATAAAGATGGCCGATTTTCCGCAGGTGTTGTTTTTACCTGATGATCAGATATTGAAGCCTGGCACTGTGAAGTTAGGGACCGTCTCTAAAGTGCTGCTAATGGGACAAATAACTTTCTCAGTTGTTAAATGGACATTTCAAACAAAATGTAATTTAATCTGAACCTCCTCTTACTGCACATTACTACATTTTTCATCACATACACTTCAGACCAACAATCATCTGAGCCTCCTCCCACTATAAACACAACCCCCAGTTTATTAAGAAAATCATGCAATATCGTCCAATGCAATTCTGACTTCTCCACTAACCTCCATTTCTATTTTCACTTTTAGTTCCCATCAGAACCTTTAACAGTTACTCTGCTTGTATTTAGACTGTTTAGACTTTTTTGAAGGTGGCATTCAAATATATTCTATTATTAGAATAATTCAGGTACATGGTTCAAATATGATATTTCGTTGGCAGCTAAATATATAGCTATATCTATGAGTAGAAATGGTAGTAGAAACAATTTTAATGCATAACAGGTAGCAGATTGGACTATTTCTAGTATAATCCAAATACAGATACAAATATTTTGTGATAAAAACAGATACAGATAGTAGCTTAGTGTTAGTTCATATGTAAATGAGTAAAATGTGTCCAGCTGTCACTACTGTTGAGCAGACATTTCATGTCACATTATGTTATTTTTTGATAAACATGCAAACATCTGAAACAGTACAGGTGTCACATACATGTATTTCTCTTATTCTACCACTGTGTGTCAGACGTACTCGCAGGAAACAACAATTTAATAACTAATTCAGAAAATAAATGAATCACATTCTGTTTGTATAAAGCCTGTTTAATGTTTCCATATTGTTCTCGTCACTGCAGAAACTCAATTAACATAAACAGAAAACACAACACAACACATCTCTGGTTTGATTGGCTCCAGGTTCTGAAGCTGTTGTCTATCGTTTGATTGGTTCCAGGTTCTGAAGCTGTTGTCTATCTCCTATCGATTGGTTGAGTCTTGGGAGTTTCCCAGTCGTTCTCTGTCTGGAGGTTCTGCTCCGAGGAACCAGATTTCACCCAAACTCTCGGAACTGAAGACGGGAATCCTGCTGTTGATCAGGGTGAGAACGCACACACATCATATCGTACACACTAATCTAATCTAACCAACCACCCTACTTGTGTGAGTAACCACCTGATCCTGCAGGCCAATCAGGACGGAGCCGAGATCTTCCCTGATAGCTCCGCCCTGCAGCTGGCTCCTTATGGGAACTATTATCAAAGTCTGGGAGCTGACGAGTCACTGAGACGAACATACGAACTGCTGGCCTGTTTCAAGAAAGACATGCACAAGGTGAGGAAGAGGAGGGGTATGATGTAATGATGATGAAGATTATTAAGATGATGATTATGTAATGAGGTAATGATGATGACGTTTGTGTTTACAGGTGGAGACCTACCTGACGGTGGCTAAATGTCGACTCTCTCCAGAAGCCAACTGCACCTTGTAGCCCTGCATCTCTACTGTGAAGCCACGCCTCCTGGTGATGATGTAATCCTCCGTGTTCTGTAGTTCCGCCTCCATGTTTTCTGTCTCTGCTAACTGCCGTTAGCATTAGCATTAGCCTCTGTTCAGTGGTTTGTTGAAGCAAGTCAAGTGTTTTGGTGCTGAAATCCATAGTGATGATGAAATCTAAGGTTTTTTAATGTCATCATGATGAAAGCTATGAACAGGAAGTGATGTCATACTGTCAGCATGTGAAATAAAGTGTGTGCTGTGTTGCATTCAGATGTGTCTTTGTTGTCTCTGTGTCGATCGTTAATGTCGTCTGACAAGGATGACAGTCTCAAACTGAACTTCACTGTTTCTTCTTCATGTCTTTAGCTTCATTTGGTTATTTTTCTCATCTTCAGTTTGTTCTGGTCACAAAGCGTCACTATTAAAGGCCTGTAAAGCCCACTGAGACCCGTCTGTGATATACCTTATATATATAAACTGGATTTCATCTGAGGGAACAGGTCCACCTAATTAAAAGCTCTGTTATTTCTCTGTAAGTCAGTGTTTGACCTAACCTGTGACTTTCTGGCGTTGTTGTTTCCTAATAATTTATTTTAGAGCTGCTTCTAACACTCACCTTGTTTTAATTGTTTCATTTTGTCTATAAAACATCAGAAAACAGTGGGAAAAAAAGTTTAGCCCACCATGAGGTCTTTAAATGTTTATTTTGTTCAACCAACCAAAACCCAAAGATATTTAAATTACTGAGATATGAAAACAGAAAATCTGACACACTGGAGAACCAGATAATGACTTTTTGATCGATAATGGCTTTAATGATTCATGTTTGTCATGATTGAGCAGGGAGAGAATAGCGGTTGGCGTGGCAGAGGGAATGAGGAGGAAGCGCCTAACCCTAAGCCTATACCTAACCCAGACTGGCAGAAGCGAACGGGAGGCAGGCAGGCAAGCAGTGATCATGGACACAAAACACAAGTTAGCAGACGGCAAACAAACAGGAAGCAGAGTCAGAAAAATACCAAAAGGTTTGCAGAGCTTGGCCAAGAGGTTACTACCACAGAGGTTGAAACAACAATCTGGCGATAAGTGGATGAAGACCCGGAGTAGATATACTGCAGGTGATTGGTTGATAGGAGCCAGGTTTGTAGGTGCAGTGTAGCCGAGAGCCAGGAGAGAGAGAGAGAGGAAGGGCAGCCACGCCAACAGACACACCGACACAGAGAGACAGACGTGGAAAACAGCTGGAAACACAGACACACTTCTCACACCTTCTTAAGATGTTTTTTTTTCTTTCCAACACTGTTAACTACCAAAATAATGCCTCTAGGTAAGACCTTTTCTTTTGCCGTTCTTACAGTTCAATAACAATGAAACCTCTTATCCTCTTGTACTGTATGCTACATTGTATCTTACAATATTAACAGCAGTGTATTTTCTCTTGCAAACATAGACTAATTCATCCTTTTTTTCCTATTTCACACTTTGGAACATATAACGTGTATAACAATTTGCTTCTTACATTTCACTCTTGACTCATGAATTTTGTTGAGCATTTCCTGTCTCATTTGGTTTGGTACAAAGTGTTACGGGTTACGATCTAAGGACCCAAAAGCGGCACACAGCGAGGTGGAGAACAGTTTTTATTTGTACACCAGTACTGGTCGCTGAGCGCTCTTCCAGAGCGGGCGGAACAGTTCACTGCGAACAGGCGCACAGTCTACTGACACAGTCAGTGAGTGCTGGAGGAGACTGGTTTCAGTTGGGATACATGGAAAGTGGGGTGGACTCTCATAGAGCGGGGTAGTCTTAGTCTGACCACAGAAGGATTAATGATCGATAATGAATGGACCAATGTAACGGGGAGAGAGTTTCCTAGATTCAGTTCTTAGCGGAATGTTCTTGGAAGAAAGCCAAACCTTGTGACCTGGTTTACAGGGTGGTGCTGGAATCCGGTGCTGATCCGCGATGTGTCGGTTCTTCTACACAGACTGGAGAAGTGCTGCCTGGGTCTCCTTCCAGACTTTACGGCAACGTCGAAGATGGTGTTGAATGTAGGGGACTGCGAGTTCACTCTCTTGTGATGGAAACAGTGGAGGCTGGTACCCTAATGAGGACTCAAAAGGAGACAGACCAGAGGCACCACTAGTTAGTGAATTGTGTACATACTCAACCCAGGGAAGTTGGGAGCTTCAGGAGGAAGGGTTGGTGGCTGGCCGTTGGTCTGGGAATGAAATCCGGAGGAGAGGCTGATGGTAGCTCCAAGGGCTTGGCAGAATGCTTTTCAGACTTGCGAGATGAACTGGGGGCCCTGGTCAGAAACGATGTCGAGTGGAATACCATGGAGGCAGAAAACCTGTTGGACTAGGAGATAACAGTTGTTCCACTCCCTCCAGCTAGTGTCGCCATTCCTCCAATGCTAGTTTAACTGCCAGGAGTTCCCTATTTCCAACATTATAATTTTTCTCCGCCGGGAAAAGGCGACGAGAGAAGAAGGCACACGGGTGGAGCTTCTGGTCGGTAGTTGAACCCTAACCCTAACCCTAGCGCTCTCCCTCTTAGTAACCCCACAATATAATGTACCTTGGATTGATCTGAAGGAAATGTCAAGGGTCGCTGGCAGAATACCAGTGAGCACTGCAGAAGAAAACCCCGACATCTTGTTATAACTCCGGCGACGGGATCTGGATCGGAGGCGTTGGAATCCCGGGGTGGAGGCGATATCGGTGGCGGATTCACCGGAGTAGCTGGTGAAGGTTGCGCCAAAGAGACAGGAGAAGAGAGCTGAGTAGTGAGTCTTGACACTTGGTTAGTGAGTTGTGTGATCTGGGTTACCATGGCTTGATTGCTGTCAGAGAGAGCCCGGAGGATTTGTTCATGTTGCCCCAGCAAAATCCACTGGCTGGTTAATGCTTGATGGAACAGAGTTACTTCCGGGTTGGTGTCCGCTGGGTCCATGTTGGCCAGATCGTTCTGTTATGGGTTACGGTCAAAGGACCCAAAAGTGGAACACAGTGAGGTGGAGCCCCAGATAGTTGGTTTTAACAGTTTTTATTTGTACACCAGTATTGGTCACTGAGCGCTCTTCCAGAGCGGGCAGAACAGGTCGCTGGGGACAGGCGTGCAGTTTACCGACACAGTCCGTGGAGCACCGGCTGGGTTCCAAGGGGCATAGGCGCTGAGCGGGGCTTCTGGATATGGCTTGGGTAGCATGGCTGGTAGAGTAGGAAACAGCTGGCTTGTGTAGTGTGGCAGGCAGAACAGGGAAGCGGCATCGCAGAGATCAGGGAACACACGGTGGCTGCAATCACTGGCATGGAGTGACTCTGTGGCAGAGATAGACAGGGTTACATGAGATGAGAACAATAACGGGTAACAATACATTTAACTGAGTCGAGAAGAGAGCCGTGGCGAAGGTGTCTTGATTGGCATACGTACTGAAAAGTACTTTGCATTTGGCATACGGGAGACAACCTCTTCAACAGTGAGCAGTGGGTAGTGCTCTAATTTAATTGCTTGGTTGAGATCTTGTGAATTCATGCATATCCTTGTCTTTTTTGGTGTGACCACTGTAACCATACTATTCACCCAGTCAGTCAGATCTATTTGCCTTGTTATCACTTCCATCCGTTCCATTCTGTGTAGTTCCTCCACTACTTTGTCCATGGGAGCTACTGGAATCTTTCTTGGAGCATGCACAACTGGTGCAATAGTTGGATCAATCTGTATGTAGTATTTTCCTGGTAAACATCCTGAGTCAGAAAACAAGTCATCAAAGTCTTTCAGAATGCCTTTGTCTTTTTCAAAGCCATATTTTCGCTTCACCAGGCCTAGCTTGGTGCATGTTGCTTTGCCCAGTATAGCTGGAACATCGTGCTGTATTATCTCAAATTCTATCTTGTGTTTTTGTCCTTTGTACAAACAGGTGAGTGCTCTTTTGCCCAATGGCGCAGACTTATGACCGAAATATTGTTGGGCCTCGCCTAGCCTCATGTGTGAGGGACAAAAGACAGGCCTACTTGGAAAAGCCAAAGCCTTCACTAAGAGGCTTAACTTAGAAACAAAGAACAGACAATAGGAAGGCGCCAAGCCAACACAACCGTTAATTCACACCTGAATGTGAAATTGAGACGAGATCTCGTTTGAACCCAACGCAAGATCTCAGTTGAATCAAAACAATGGACTCTTATTGGATGAGACTTGCGAAACAGCGCATGAAATCTCGGTGCACAGCTATGGCGACACCAACTCTATAAAGCCTGGCGCTCCACACTGCCCATTGCCATTTCCACAGTAACCCATTTACTAAAGGAGGCACATCACATCTCTCTCTCCACGGTAACTGCAGTTACCACAAGAAGACGCTTTTCATGTGAATCAGAATCAGAAATACTTTATTGATCCCCGAGGGGAAACTCTTTAGTTACAGCTGCTCACTATCACGTCAATGTACACAGGAATAGAAGTACTAATAGAATAGAAATATAAATAATAAAATAAGTCCGCAACGAGACAATTATTTCTAGTAAGAAATAAGAGATGTGCAAATCAAAATATAATGCACTATAATACAGCTAAATTAAATTAAGTACAAAAGTGGATATAAATTATAAAGCTAAAAGTGGATTTACCGGTTGATAAGTATGTACGGTTTAATACAATGTAATAAAAAAAGTAATAAGTAATAGGGCAATAATGAGTACTGTCAAGTTAAGTGTAGCAGATTAACCAGATTATTAGACGGTGGATATTGCACAGCAGTAAAATAAGTCTTAATAAATATCAATAATCAGAATCAGAATCAGAATCAGAAATACTTTATTGATCCCCGTAGGGAAACTCTTTGTTACAGTAGCTCGCCTTTACGTCAGTGCACACAGGAGAAAACGATATGATACACTATAAACACTATAAACAGGTCAGAAATAAATTAAGTAACATGTTGGTATAAGTATAAGATAAACTAAGTGTCGAGTACCAAGTGGGTTTACTGGTAGATGGTGAAGTACAGTATAAAATACAATGTCACTAATTATGTAATAAATAATAGTAAAAGCGGAGGTGCATGTACTGTCGAGAGTAATTGAGGTATATCCGTAACAATAAATAAGAAAAACTAACAAGGAAAACTAATATTGCACTTGAGTAGTAAACAGAATATTGCACAATTATTATTAATTATGGCGGAGATGTAATGCTCAATGTCAGTTTAGTGACCTAGGGTCAAACAGACTAATCCTTAGAGGAGGAGTTAAATAGTTTGATGGCCACAGGCAGGAATGACTTCCTGTGGCGCTCTGTGGTGCATTGTGGGGGATGAGTCTTCCGCTGAAGGTGCTCCTTTGTTTGACCAGCATGTCATGGAGCGGGTGGGAGACACTGTCCAAGATGGCGTGTGGTTTGGCCAGCATCCTCCTCTCTGACACCACCGCCAGAGTCCAGCTCCACCCCACAATGTCACTGGCCTTACGGATCAGTTTGTTCAGTCTGTTTGCGTCCGCTACCTTTAACCTGCTGCCCCAGCATGCAACAGCATACAGGACAGCACTGGCCACCACAGACTCATAGAACATCTTCAGCATCGTCCGGCAGATGTTGAAGGACCTCAGCCTCCTCAGAAAATAGGCGGCTCTGGCCCTTCCTGTAAACAGCCTGAGTGTTCTTGGTCCAGTCCAGTTTGTTATCTAAGTGTACTCCCAGGTACTTGTAGTCCTCCACAATGTCCACACTGACCCCCTGGATGGAAACCGGGGTCACTGGTGCCTTGGCCCTCCGTAGATCCACAATCAGCTCCTTTGACTTTGTCGCATTGAGCTGCAGATGGTTCTGCTCGCACCATGAAACAAAGTTACCCACCACAGCCCTGTACTCCGTCTCATCACCACCGCTGATACATCCCACCACAGCAGAGTCATCAGAAAACTTCTGAAGGTGGCAGGACTCTGTGTGGTGGCTGAAGTCCGTGGTGTAGATGGTGAAGAGGAAGGGAGAGAGGACAGTCCCCTGAGGGGCCCCAGTGTTGCTGACCACGCTGTCTGACACACAGTGCTGCAGCCGCACATGCTGTGGTCTGCCAGTCAGGTAGTCCACAATCCAGGACACAAGGGGGGCGTCCACCTGCATCGCTGCCAGCTTCTCTCCCAGCAGGGCAGGCCGGATGGTGTTGAAAGCACTGGAGAAGTCAAAAAACATGATCCTCACCGTGCTTGCCGGCCTGTCCAGGTGGGTGTGGATGCGGTTCAGCAGGTAGATGATGGCGTCCTCAACTCCCAGCCGGGGCTGGTAGGCAAACTGAAGGGGGTCCAGGAGGGGTCTGACGATGGGCGCAGCTGTTCCAGCACTAGTCTCTCCAGGGTCTTCATTATGTGGGAGGTCAGTGCCACCGGTCTGTAGTCCTTGGAGCCACTGGGACGTGGCGTCTTCGCCACAGGAACGAGGCAAGATGTCTTCCACAGAATGGGGACCCTTTGAAGACTCAGGCTCAGGTTGAAGACGTGTTGAAGGACTCCACAAAGCTGGGGGGCACAGGCTTTTAGCACCCCGGGCTAACGCCATCGGGGCCTGCAGCCTTGTTCGAGTGGAGCCTCATCAGCTGTCCTCTCACCTGGTCAGCAGTCAGGCACACAGCAGAAGTTACAGGTGGGGAGGGAGTCGTCGGTCTGGAGAGGGCCGTTAGCCTGATGGGGAGGGGGAGCAGAGTACTCAGAGGAGATTGAGGGCCGACAGCAGCTGAGTTAGAGGGGATGACCAGGAGCGGTGTGTCGAATCTGTTAAAGAACAGATTCAGTTCGCTGGCCCTGTCCAAGCTGCCTTCAACTCCTCTGCTGCCAGTCGGTCTGAAGCCAGTGATGGTCTTCATGCCGCTCCAGACCTCCCTCATATTGTTCTGCTGGAGTTTCCACTCCAGCTTCCTCCTGTACTTCTCTTGGCCTCCTGATTTTCACCTTCAGGTCGGCCTGGATTGCCCTCACCTCCTCCCTATTACCATCAGTAAAGGCCCTCCTCTTGGCATTCAGAATGTCCTTGATGTCTTTGTTACCCACGGTTTGTTATTTGGGTAACAATGGACCGTCTTGGTTGGGACATTGCAGTCCACACAGAAGTTAATGTAGCCAGTGATGCACTCAGTGAGCCCGTCAATGTCCTCTCCATGAGGCTCACAGAGTGCATCCCAGTTTGTCACTTCGAAACATTCCTGCAGTGTCTCATAGGCCTCCCCTGACCATCTCCTCACTGTCCTTGTGGTCGCAGGCTGCCTTTTAACTAGAGGCACATAGCAGGGTTTAAGGTGAACCAGGTGAACCAGGGAATATTAAACTGAAAACAGAGTATATTGCACCTGCTAGCGTCCGCTACCCTCAGCCTGCTGCCCCAGCATGCAACAGCATACAGGACAGCACTGGCCACCACAGACTCATAAAACATCCTCAGCATTGTCCGGCAGATGTTGAAGGACCTCAGCCTCCTCAGGAAACAGAGGCGGCTCTGGCCTTTCCTGTAAAGAGCTTGAGTGTTCTTAGCCCAGTCCAGTTTATTGTCCATGTGTACTCCTAGGAACTTGTAATCCTCTACCATGTCCACACTGACCCCCTGGATGGAAACCGGGGTCACTGGTCCCTTTGTAGGTCTACAACCAGCTCCTTTGACTTTGTCGCATTGAGCTGCAGATGGTTCTGCTCACACCATGAGACAAAGTTACCCACCACAGCCCTGTACTCAGACTCATCACCACTGCTGATACATCCCACCACAGCAGAGTCATCAGAAACCTTCTGAAGGTGGCAGGACTCTGTGTGGTGGCTGAAGTCCGTGGTGTAGATGGTGAAGAGGAAGGGAGAGAGGACAGTTCCCTGAGGGGCCCCAGTGTTGCTGACCACGCTGTCCGACACACAGTGCTGCAGACAACACTTGCTGTGGTCTGCCAGTCAAGTAGTCCACAATCCAGGACACAAGGGGGGCATCCACCTGCATTGCTGCCAGCTTCTCACCCAGCAGGGCTGGCCGGATGGTGTTGAAAGCACAGGAGAAGTAAAAAAACATGATCCTCACCGTGCTTGCCGGCCTGTCCAGGTGGGTGTGGATGCGGTTCAGCAGGTAGATGATGGCGTCCTCAACTCCCAGCCGGGGCTGGTAGGCAAACTGAAGGGGGTCCAGGAGGGGTCTGACGATGGGCCACAGCTGTTCCAGCACTAGTCTCTCCAGGGTCTTCATTATGTGGGAGGTCAGTGCCACCGGTCTGTAGTCCTTGGAGCCACTGGGACGTGGCGTCTTCGGCACAGGAACGAGGCAAGATGTCTTCCACAGAATGGGGACCCTTTGAAGACTCAGGCTCAGGTTGAAGACATGGTGAAGGACTCCACATCCTGGGGGGCACAGGCTTTTAGCACCCCGGGGCAAACGCCATCGGGGCCTGCAGCCTTGTTTGAGTGGAGTTTCAACAGCTGTCCTCTCACCTGGTCAGCAGTCAGGCACACAGCAGAAGTTACAGGCGGGGGAGGAGGAGAGTCGTCAGTCTGGAGAGGGCCGTTAGCCTGAGAGCCAGTTGAGGGGGGAGTAGGACTCTCCCAGGAAGATGGAGGAGGGGGGCAGCAGTGGAATCAGAGGAGTATGAGGGTCGACAGCAGCTGAGTTAGAAGTGGGGTGAGCAGGAGCCGGTGTGTCGAATCTGTTAAAGAACAGATTAAGTTCATTGGCCCTGTCCAAGCTGCCTGCTCCTCTGCTGCCAGTCGGTCTGAAGCCAGTGATGCTCTTCATGCCGCTCCAGACTCCTGTTTTGTGTTTGCTGAACACTTTTTGGATCCTGATCATTTACTCCCCATAAGGATCCCGTACCTGCAGACGGAGGAGACCTTTCTGACCGTTCCTTCACAGAGACGAAGATCGCCACTGAGCCCCTCTCCCTACTGACGTGGACCGCTGTTTTTCTTTGCTGCCCCGAAAGGAACACTTTTGCCATTGGACCCGGCTTCATCAGCATACAAGCCTGAGAGAAACTCCACCGGACAAACCTAACCAAACTGACACATCCATCAGTCGCTAACTGAGAGTGATTTCAAGTAAGCGGCTTGTGTCTGGGCAGAGATAGATTTATAACAGTGTGTCATTTCATCTAAGTTTCATTGATGTGAATTGTGCTTTGCTTTTTGGAAAAGTGACGGGCTGCTGCGTCCAAATTTCTGTTTTTCTTTGTGTTAAGCACGTTCCATTTTTTAATCGGTGCCATGCTGTTGGGCCATTTTAACTGTGTAAGCTTTAGCCACTGTGGGAGCTAATAACGGTGCTTTATCAGACTAAGGTCCAGTAACACGACCGTTGTACGAAAGCCTACTGCTGGCTTACTGTGTGATAAAGCAACAGCTATTGTGCTTTTCCACGACATTTGAGATTCCTCTTCTCTCTCCACTAACTCACACCTTTACACGTACATTTACACGCTTACACACACATCTCAAATGGCCCAGATAATTAGCCGGCTAAGCTGCATGTTATTTGGTGGACAAATAGAGCTCGTCCTCCCGTTTTAGCTCTGTCTGTTTGAGATTGTGGGTCTGCCTGCATTTGGCTTTGGCTGTCACCTTCCTCCCTTCACCTTATATGCTTGCTGATTGTTGTATGCTTATTGTGTTTAGAATAGATGATAGTAGTTGTTGGCTGAAGTTATCGATTGTGAATCAGTGCTAAGGTTAAATAAATGTTATTGTAAGAGCAGCTGCCTGTGGTTATTGTGTGTTCGTGTTGTGATAACAGCTGGTTGCTACGGTCAGTGCTCGGATCCCATCCTTCACTGTCCACCATTATTAATGTAAGATACCTTAAATATCAACATTTTTAGGTGGACAGCCACCTTTGAGACGTTTCACATTTGGTTATTGGTCCCTGGTCCCAGGGTGGTGCCCTGTAATATTAATCTATATTAATAATTTTGATATTAATAATTTATTAATATTCATAAATATCTTTGATATTTCTGCTAATAACCAAACCTGCCCTACCTGAATCTCAATAATGCAACAAGCTTGCAGGTGGATTCTCTGTTATCCTCTGATGTCCAGTGAGTTCATGTTTCTGTTGACATCCCATTGCAACCTCCACCAGTGTCAAGCTTAAATGTCATGTTCCTCCTGTTTATTATCAAATCTTGAGCCCAATCATCTTCATCCTCCATCTCTGCATTGTCAGTAGTTTTGATGCATACCTCCTGTTCTCCCTCACTCTGTTTCACAGCACACATTTTCCTTGTGTGGTCCTGTGATTTGCATATCTTTGCAAAATGATTTTTTCTCTGGCATGACTTACATGTCTCTCCAAAGGCTGGACATTTTCCATATTCAGTCTCTTCATTGAGCACTTTAAGCGGACTTGACTTGATCTCACTGGCACAATTGCCTTTTCTAAAGTACGATCCGCCTCTCACTTGATCTTTTGCTACATACTAACACGTACCAAAGAGTCATGCAGTTGTCCAAAGTCAAAGACCAACAAAGTCCATAGTTACTACTTTGGTTACTACCTGACAGAGTTGAAAAACAAAGCTAAGGACTGTAAGTCTTCGTTAAAAAAAACACGAGATGTATGGTAGGTTTTTTCTAGGTTTGCAGTAGTCTTGACACATTTTTTTAACACATTATCTTGGAATACATGTGTTGCAAACTTTGCCTCTTCTCCCGCCACATGCAGAAACGTAGCACACTGCACTTTCTCTGACTTTTCAGCTATACCGCTAGCGGTGCAAAACAGCTCAAACTTCTGGATCCATAATTTCCAGTATTCAGCTAAATTACCTTCTAGGCTTAAACTTGACGGTGGCTGTAACTGTGACACCTTTCATTTTCTAATCTTTTTGTCCGTGATTTATTCTGACACCATGTTATATTCATGTGACTGGGACAGAGCTGCAGACTGAACACTTATTCTCCAGTTTCCTGTGTACCACCTCTACGTCACTGACGTCATACGCACTCTGACGCTGTGGATATTCACATTACACTCATTAAACTGTTTAAACCCTTTACTTTCAATAAAACCATGTGAAAGAGAATTCGTTTTCTGTGACACCACCAGGGGGTGACAGAACGTGTTTCTTACCTGCTTTACATTCATTTTACCAGCATGGGGCGCAGCATCTGCTTCGGTTCTTTCCGTTTGACAGTCGTTCATCTCCGCCCAGGCCCTCTACCCTCCTCGGTATTATTCGGCTGTGTTCGGCTGGTAACGGTCGGTGTGTTCAAATCTTCGGCCGCAGCTCCTCCTGGAGACTGAAGTAAAGAAAGAGCCGAGAGAAAAGAGGGAGAACAGACGACAAGAACAGATAGACGGAGTCTCGAAGCGGAATGACGGTGCTGCAGGAACCTGTCCAGGTAAAAACTCATATTCAGTTCGTTGTCATGAGCGGGAAGCCGAGTATTTATGAAGCCCGTGCTGCCTTCTCCGTCCCGGCCTCAGCGGCTGGTCTAGTCCGCGGTGTGAGAGCTCTTCCCCCGCCACAGGCCCCGCAACCCGCCGCTAACAGCACGGAGCGTTTTATCAGTGTTACTGGTGTTAAAAACTCGATCATTACAGTGTGCTTTGGCGTGTCAGGGGCTCGTTTGGTTCAAGACTTTAACACAATGCTTGTTCGTTTGCTAACGTCAGCTTGGTTACAGTACAGATAAGTCATGCCAGACTCCTTTAAAAAATCTGTCAGATTGTGGTTTGCGTTGGTGTCGGTTAAAAAAAATAAACTAAGTGGAATAATTCCTGTGACTGTTTTTGACTTGCTTTGTGCCACGCGTCGCTTCGGCATAGAGCTTGTGCATAAATTGTCTTTTAGTTAGATAATTCAACATTAATTTCGCATGTTGGACTCATGGTCCTCCGCTCTGGCTGAGGTAAAAATGCGCCACTGGGGGCGGCAGTACCAGCGCAAACAGTTATTAAAGTTTATATTTAACCGAAACAAACCATGTCTGGTTGAATGCATATATGCCGAATTTATCAGTGGAGAATATTGATTGGTTAAATGTTTGTTAAAGAATTGTGTGTTTCTACTGATAAACAGGGCGATACTAATCAGTCAGATTTCAAATGTAGTTTTGTATTATTAGCGTTGCTAATGTTGAAATGCTAACAGGGGAGTTCTGATAGCCGGCTAACACCGTGGCTAACGTTTAGCCGCGCGGCTTCAGCCAGCAGAAATTCACCTCTAAAGTTCATAAGTAAACATAAACCGTTTGGTGAAAATCTATTCAGTTTGTAGTTAAAGTCTGACTTCAGACCAGCCGCAGCTGTCAGGCTAAAGGTAACCAACAACTGGTTATTGCTAACGCTAACTAACGTCAGCTAGCTGCCGGTTAACATGAACAATATTAGCCGTCAGCTGGTTAGCAGCCATGTCAGCCAGAGTCAGACAGCATTAAACGGAGAACATACTGTAGTTTAGTCTGATGGCTATATTACAGTCAGTATAAATATCTACTGATCATAGGTATATCTGTGGCATCATTACCAGAAACAGCATTAGCATACCAAAATAAACTGACTGTTATTTAATGCAGAGTTGTGTTGACATGTAGTTAAGTGATGTGGTTAATCAGATTTTATAAACGTCATATAAACAATAAACCTGGTTCCTTTGATCACAGTAAGGATCAATCTGCTGAGGTCTTGTCCATTTAGACACTTAACCAGGTTACCTGTCTGATCACTGACCAGCTGTAGTAAACTCAGACTGTACAGTAACCAGGTGATCACAGGTTAACACATCATCAGGTTTCCTGCCTTTTCATCTGATTTCACTCACTGTGTTTCTGTGTGGACACTGACGCCTTCAGCAGGTTGTTAGCTGGATTCAGTCGGTCATTAACGTCTGCATACTGATTATTCCTATTGTTATTTATGTGTTTCAGAGTTCTTCCGCATTAGTTTTTATTTTTGAATGACTGGAAAAGTGGTGGCATCAGCAGCTACTGTGTGTATGTAGCAGTTTTGATCTTCATTTATATACATCTTTTTAAATACAGCCAGATAAAATACCATTTAATCAAGTTGATTGAATTTGCGATTGTAACACACAAGGTTTAAAAATGACATAAAAGCCTATTTCCTTTTTCCTGATGTGGAGTCACTGTGAAGAAACAATCTGAAGCCATTGTAGACCATAATACTACTAGCTGATGTGAAACAGGACTGTAGTTAAGTTATGATCATATCCTGACTGACTGTAGTAACACCTCTAACCGGTCTGTTACCTGTAACATCAGGGCCTCACAGCTTTACCTGTAATACAAAACATGGCGTGAACAAAGTGGTCGAGTGGAGCGATAACAATACTCTTGATTAACACAAAGAAAATGGAGGAAATTGTATTTGGTTCACCATCTGACTCTTAAAGTTCTTATTGTTATTCATAATGAAAAAATGAAGCAGGTATTTTCATACAGATACTTGGGTGTAATGATAGACTGACTGTTATCCTGGAACGACCACATCGAATCTGTCTGCCAAAAGACAAAACAAAGAAGTTATTTTCTCTGCCGCCTCAGGTCTTTTGGGGCGAGAAGACAAATCCTTCAGTTTTTTATTTCTGTGATTATGAGTGTTACAAGTGTTACTACATGGTACAAGTGTTTGTCCACTACTTCAAAGTCAAAACTGCTCCACCAAATGAAAATCTGCTCAAAGATTGTAGACCATCCCCTTGAGAATCAGCCTACCATAATAACGTATTAAGGCTGGCCAACAGCATTGTCTCTGACCCAGAGTTAACGCTAGACTTTTTTTAGCCATATAACGGCCTGCATTTAAACTCTTCAGCGGACAGCGCTGTCAGCAGCCGGCAGGAGAGACGCCCCGTGCTGCACAGAGCGCTGTTTGCTTGTTTTATTCAAAGTTTATTAATAGTGAACGTGTCGCGTCTCCAAATTGCACCAAGTTTGACACTGCACTTCCTTGGGTCCCCAGAAATACACCCGCCAAGTGTGAAGTCGATCGGATGAACGCTTGTCGAGAAAAGTGAAGAGCGAACACGCAGACAGACAGAGACTCCTTCCTTTATATTTAGATGTCTGTTTATTTGCGGCACGACTTCGTTGAGTAGAAGCGCTCCGCTGCTTGAGCAGAGTTGAAGCCATGCAGCCCCTTGACACAACCAATTATTGGCCGTTGATATTTTCATCTGCCAGACAACGACACGTGATATCGGCAAAAAGCCGGCACATGCTGGCTAAAGTAACCCGTGCTCTGACCCCAACCGTGTCCTGAACAGTAAACGCAGATTGTTACCAAACCGGAGATACGGGGTTCCATGATTTAATAGGGTTAGACCGAAGCACTCGTTTGTACACCAGTCAATCCTAAAATTAAATGTGGAGCTGAAGTGTTATAGCAACAGCTACTTAGTCGTCGCTGTGCAGTAAAACGCTTCCTGTCAGTGTTTATTATATCTGATGTTTCTGGATTCATCTTCCTGCTGCGTTCATGTGTGTGTTGCATTTTACTGCTGCAGATGTTTCAGGCCGAGCTCATTTTAACTGCTTTATATACTGTTGGGCAGTTTAACCTGCAGCAATGCATCATGGTCTATAAGATCATCACGTGTTTGCACTATTTGAGAATTTAAGGTATGTTATTTTAGAGAAAATGTGTATGTCAAGATATCGATCGTATATCGCAGCATATTAGCCTGAAAATATCGAGATATTGTTTATAAGACATATCGCCAGCCCTAACATCAGGTCCTCGCAGCGCACAAGAGCTATACATGACACGTCCTGTCGTCATCACCTCCGTGAGCTGCGTCTCCCTGTACTTGCTGCTCAGAGTCAGAGATACGTTATTGATCCCCGAGGGGAAACTCTTTGTTCCAGCAGCTCGCTGTCACGTCAGTCACACAGGAACAGAAATATAATACGCTGTAATACAGGTCAGATAAATTAAGTACCAGGTGGGTATAAGTATAAAATAAAATAAGTGTGAAGTACAAAGTGGATTTACTGGTTGATGATAATACGGTATAATACAGTGTAATAATATGAGTAATAGTGCAGTAATGAGAACTGTCAAGTTAAGTGCAGCTTATTAAGATGATTATGAGACGAGGATGTTGCACAGCAGTAATAGAAGTATGAATAAATATCAATTAATTAAACTGAAACAGAGAATATTGCAGAGATGTTAATGATCAGTGTCCAGTTTAGTGACTTCGGGTCAGACAGACTGACACTTAGAGGGAGGAGTTAAAGAGTCTGATGGCCACAGGCAGGAATGACTTCCTGTGGCGCTCTGTGGTGCATTGTGGGGGGATGAGTCTTCGGCTGAAGGTGCTCCTTTGTTTGACCAGCACGTCATGGAGCGGGTGGGAGACACTGTCCAAGATGGCGTGTAGTTTACCCAGCATCCTCCTCTCTGACACCACCGCCAGAGAGTCCAGCTCCGCCCCCACGATGTCACCGGCCTTACGGGTCAGTTTGTTGAGTCTGATTGGTTTGTAGACAGGCGTGCGTCTGACGTTGGCGCGTTGTCAATTCAGCAGGCAGCCTTCAATCGCAGTTTGAATCAATGGAGAAAAATGAATGAACAGATTAATCTCATTGCAGCTATAATAATAATTATAGGCCTAATTAATCATTTGTTGTCCTCTCCCCATGTGTTACCGCAGGTCATGTGTTACCGCAGGTCATGTGTTACCGCAGGTCGTTTTGTTTTGTTGCGTTGTTTTTCCTTTTTCCGATAGCCTGACTGACATTCCTGTAATTGGTTCGAAAGTCCGAACAATCCTAAAAAAATGTTTTCACACTAGAAAGGAACTGAACCATGGTTCAATTTGATCCAGACCGGGACCACGTCTTTTTGTCAGAACAAGGTTCGGCTGTTTAGTCTGGTCTGTGGTCCGGGGGAGATTTCACACCTGTAATTTTGCTTCGGATCAAACTGAAAAGTCCAAAACTCCGGACCAAACGAGGTAGGTGTGAAAGGGCCTGAAGTCGCGAGTCAACAACCGCTCTGTCAAATCTGTCAGACTTCACGAACACCTGCCCCCCTAACTCCCGAACCCACCCCGGATAGTGCCAGGGTCAGGACTGGTCGGTGTCTGTCCGATATTACATCTGTCTCCGTCTCCGTGTTCAGGCTGCGGTGTGGCAGGCTCTCAACCACTACGCCTACCTGGATGCTGTTTTCCTCGCTGAGAGACTCTACGCTGAAGGTAACATGTCTGTCTGTCCCCTGTCTGTCCCCCTGTCTGTCCCCTGTCTGTCTACCTGTTGGCCACATGTTGACCTGTCTGTCCCCCTGTCTGTCTACCTGTCTGTCCCCCTGTCTGTCCCCCTGTCTGTCTACCTGTTGGCCACATGTCCACCTGTCTGTCCCCTGTCTGTCCACCTGTCTGTCCACCTGTCTCTCTCTCAGTGAGGTCAGAGGAGGCCCTCTACCTGTTGGCCACATGTTGACCTGTCTGTCCACCCGTCTGTCTACCTGTCTGTCTACCTGTTGGCCACATGTTGACCTGTCTGTCCTCCTGTCTGTCCACCTGTCTGTCCCCCTGTCTGTCCACCTGTCTGTCCCCTGTCTGTCCCCTGTCTGTCCACCTGTCTGTCTACCTGTCTGTCTACCTGTTGGCCACATGTTGACCTGTCTGTCCTCCTGTCTGTCTACCTGTCTCTCTCTCAGTGAGGTCAGAGGAGGCCCTCTACCTGTTGGCCACATGTTATTACCGCTCTGGGAAGCCATATAAAGCGTACCGGCTGCTGAAGGCTCACAGCTGCTCCACACCGCAGGTGCGATTCCTGTTGGCAAAGTGCTGCGTCGAACTCAGCAAGTAAGCACACACACACACACACACACACTCGCTCTTCTACACTCTGTGTCTAATAAATCGTTCCTTCTCAATGATCGAATTACATCCCATAACCTCGACATCCTGTTTCTTACTAAGACCTGGCTCAAACCTGGGGAGCTCTGCCCTCCCAGTTATAATTTTCTGAATACACCTCAGAAGTACAGAATCAGAATCAGAAGTACTTAATTGATCCCCGAGGGGAAACTCTTTTGCTACAGGTACCGAGGTTAACAGGCCGTGGTGGGGGTCCTCACTTTGCTAATCTTAATGACCAAGTTAGTTGGTTTAATGATTTGTGTACATCTGCCCTTGATTCCGCTCAATTCACCTCCAGGGCTGTCCCAGTTAATACAACCCCTTGGATCAATGATAACATCAGACAACAAAGACGGGCATATAGAAAAGCCGAATGTAGATGGAAAAAATTCAATTAAATTTTATTTATATAAAATAAAACTCTGCAGCTCCGGAGGCAGAAATACCTGCTGAAAGCGACAGAAGGAGAGAGGAGAGAGAGAGAAATGAGAAAGCACAGAACTACGGGAGAGAGAAGATGTTGAGTTAGTAACGTGCAGTAACGGGATAAAAATGCATACAGACGGAGAGGGACAGGAGGAGAGAGGTGCATCATGGGAAGTCTCCCGGCAGTCTAGGCCTATAGCAGCATAACTAAGGGATGGTTCAGGACTCACCTGAGCCAGCCCTAACTATAAGCTTTATCACAGAGGAAAGTCTTCAGCCTGCTCTTAAATGTGGAGATGGTGTCTGCCTCCCGAACCCAAACTGGGACCTGGTTATCAAGCTCCTCTCCTGAGGAAACAGGTCCCAGTTTGGGTTCGAGATGTGTCCTCATCTCGTGTGTGTGTAGCACTTTGTAAGTGTGTGTTTTACAAATAAAACTTTACTTACTTAATTACTTCATCTGTCTCTCTGTCTCTCTCTCTCTGCCTGTCTGCCTGTCTCTGTCTCTCTGCCTGTCTCTCTCTGTCTCTGCCTGTCTCTGTCTCTCTGCCTGTCTCTCTGCCTGTCTCTCTGCCTGTCTCTGTCTCTCTGCCTGTCTCTCTGCCTGTCTCTGTCTCTGCCTGTCTCTCTGCCTGTCTGCCTGTCTCTGTCTCTCTGCCTGTCTCTCTGCCTGTCTCTGTCTCTCTCTCTGTCTCTCTGCCTGTCTGCCTGTCTCTGTCTCTCTGCCTGTCTCTGTCTCTGCCTGTCTCTCTGTCTCTCTGCCTGTCTCTGTCTCTCTGCCTGTCTCTGTCTCTCTCTGTCTCTGTGTCTCAGGCTGGCTGAAGGAGAACAGGTTCTGATTGGTGGAGTGCTGAACAAACAGAAGAGTCAGGATGACATCATTACAGAGTTTGGAGACTCCGCCTCCTTTACGCTGTCATTACTGGGACACATTTACTGGTAAAAAAAAAAAAAGCAGTCCTCCCAGTCTGTAACTGGTGTTAATGATGTTCGACACACTGATTACTGACCTTTCTCTCTCCGCCTGTCTCTCTGTCTGAGCAGTAAGACAGATCGTGTTGCTAAAGGTGCCGAGTGTTTCCAGAGAAGTTTAACTCTCAACCCGTTCCTCTGGTCGCCTTTCCAGAACCTCTGTCACCTAGGTAACACACACACACACACACACACACACACACCTGCTGAGTCTTATTTGAATTTCAGTTTTATTTATGTCTCGTCAAATCCTAACAGAAGTTATCTCGGAGCACTTTTCATACAGAGCGTGTCGAGACCAGGGCTCTACAGTGCGAGTTTTTCACTTGCATTTGCCCCTGAAAATAGATGTGAGTACTGGAAAAATAACTTACGAGTACAGTGTGCGAGTAAAGATTACAACCTACCGTAATCTTTTTTCCCTTGCTGCTAATCGTTTAAAACATAGTCGGACTGCCCACTGGGATTTCTCAGCTGCTTTAGCAGCCCATTATACAAAAACAGAGCGAGAGATGCTCAACACCAGTTCAGCTGTCAAGGTTCAGCTGAAGCTGTAAGGCAGAAGACAACAGGGATAAGATAAGCAAGGTTTCCACGTAATACCAGAGTCTGTCTCTCTCAATTCAATATGCTTTATTGGCACGAGTGTACAAAGACAATATCGCCAAAGCATCAAGTAAAAACAAAAATTATACAAATCATAAAATCGTGAAAATAGTAGAAAAAAACAAAAACAATGAACATTTGCTCTGTGTTTGTGACAGACTGTGGACGTGTGTGTTGATGTTGGTTGTGTGAGTGTGTGTGTGTGTGTGTGTGTGTCAGTACCTGGACAGTGGAGGGTCTGGGTGGTTGTGTATTTAGCTCCTATATTAGACCCTCCATCACACAGTGAGTATCAGAGCAAGGAATAATTCAAAATTAGCTCAATTTATTTATAAAGCGCCAATTCATAACAGAAGTTATCTCATTGCACTTTTCCTATAGAGCAGGTCTAGACCGTAATGCTTATCATCACTCATCATCAATGTCACACTTGGCCCCGGCAGCCACTCAAATCAAGCATAAGGCGGTCTTTACTACTTTACCACTTTCTTCCTGTTGGTTGAGCAGCCGGATGAATCTCTGGTGAGTATAATGCCGTTTACTATGCCGATAAATGGACTGTGAGAGAGCTGCGGAGCAGGGGCGCCCGCTCCTCCGGCGCATGTGTTTTGAAGATAAATCGGTACCGGTTGAGGGCAGGACGTGATGAAATTTTTCTGATAGTTAAAATTTTATCATTAAAGAAGCTCATGAAGTCGTTGCTACTGAGCGTTATAGGAATACATGGCTCAGTAGAGCTGAGACTCCGTCAGCCTGGCTACAGCGCTGAAAAGAAACCTGGGGTTTTATTTTCCTCTATTAATGATGAGTAGTAGGCTGCTCTGGCATTACGAGGGCTTTCGTATATGTTTTAAGTAGTGCTGGGCAACGATTAATCGCATGATTTTCTGTGATTAATCGCAGCATGAGCAAAATTCAATAATGAAATCAAAAGTAGTGTATTGTGTAATTTTATTCTTTCAAAGTACTGCTGTATGAACAAAAGTGCAATAACATTTGGTTTGTCAAAACTTTAAACAAATAAAGTGCTTTTTTACAGCAGTTAAAAGTTAGTAGCAGTTAACATTTCTTGTAAATCTTAACTTAAACATGAATGTAATCTAATTAAATATAAATATAAACGTCCCACTGCTGTGCAACATGAATAAAATGTTCAGCGCACGTTTCAGCAAAATGTCTCTCTTGTGTCTTCATTACAGTCAGAGCATGTGAATGCAGTTCCCATTGTTCATCAGTGTAATGCACTGTAACTCCGAGGTAATTATGGTTACCCAGCGATGTCCAGTAGTCTCCGGTGAGGGCAACAGTTGGTACACGTTGTAACGCCGTCGCCTTTATAGTCCTCTCCTTTTCATACAGTTCATGTATTTTTCTTGCGATGGTGCGTCTTGGCGGAGGCTCATACGTGCAGTCATTCGTTGCGATCCTAATAACATTCTTCAGACCGACATCTTCCACAATACTAATCGGCCTGCAGTTTGTAGCTACCCACTTCGCAATGGCATTTGTTAGCTTGTCTTTCTTTTGTTTATCTAAAGTTGTCCCACATGCTGCATCCAATGTAGTCTGCCGAAGCCTTCCTCCACTGTTTGTTTGGGTGGGTGATTTGCTGGCATCAACGCTGTGCATTGCATTTAAGTGATACTTCAGACTCAAGTACTCCGATGATAAGACAGTTCAGCTTTGCAGTGGTTACAAATAGCTTTAGTTCTATCAACTCCACCGTGTGGAAGAGGTTTAAAATAAAAATGTCCATTTAAGATATTTTCTGTTTCGCGCTGTAGCTCTTAGGCACACAACAAATGCTTTCATTGGTTGAGACGGGTGATGACGCTCATCCCAAGCAGCCAGTAGCCTACTGATAAACATCCCACCCCTCCTGTGACCCATGGTTTGTATTCGGTTGTATTATTACAGTCTATGTGTATTCAAACGCAGTGAGCAACGGACTTTCAAAATAAAAAGTACGTTAACGCGCGATAAACTAATTGTCGGCGTTAATTAATTAATGCGTTAACGCGATAAAAACGCGTTAACTTGCCCAGCCCTAGTTTTAAGACTATCTTGCCAGACTAAACTAGAGGGGTTTGGGGGTTATACCATGGAGCTAACCTTTTAACCTTACCTGACACTAATTAACCTCATCATGTGATCTTGTGATTTATATCCTGTATATTTAAATATGTATTTATTTTGTGGTCTTTGTTCCAGGAGAGAAACCAGATCCAGATCAGGTTTTCAGGTTGTCCTCTCTACAGAACTCCTCTATAGCTCCGCCCCCTCCGCCTGTTAGCCCCGCCCAGAACCCCTCCCACCGCCTAGACACCGCCCTCATGGAAACGCCCCAGGACACACTGGTATCTAATACAAACGCACCTCTAATACTCTCGGAACACATCTTGTAATTAGTGTGATCCGGTAATCAGATGCAATGATGTAATCCGATCACTGAGATGGTTCTAATCTGATCATCAGTATTGAAATGTGCTTTTTGTCTTCAGGAGTTGAATCGTTTGAATCTAGAATCGTCTAACGGAAAGCTGACGTCTGATTTGTCGGTTTCCTACATTGACTCCTCCCTCATCTCCCCGGAGACCCTATTGGGTAACACGGTTTCCATGGCGTCAGCTGGCTCCTTATTGGCTAAACAGAATAAGCCCAAGAGTGGGCGGAGTTTACTGGGAGGACCTGCTGCACTCAGCCCGCTGACGCCCAGGTGAGTTATTTAACAGTACCCGTACGACCACGATGGTCTAGACCGAACTCTTTGTAATATTATTTACAGAGACACAACAAATCCCACCATGAGCGAGCACTTGGCCACAGCGGCAAGGAAAAACCTCCTTTAACAGACAGAAACCTGGAGCAGAACCAGACTCAATGGTGGGCGGCCATCAGAGCTGCCGTGTTAGGTTGAGAAAGAGAGAGACCAGGAAGGAGGAAAGTCTAAAGCCCACTCTTAAATGTTAAATCTTAAAGGTTACACTTCCATCGTATGAATATTCGGTCAGTCTCCTATTAACTTCTGTTGAAGCCTGAATGTTTCGCTGCGACCTCCAGCGGCTCCGTCAGATTCACAGGTCAGAAGTCATCTTTGTTCAGCTCCAATAGAAACGCTGCTGCACTGTGATGTGCTTGGTCAAACAATAGAAGCAAAGTTACAGACTGTTCAGTTTAAAGTTTCTGTCACTGCAGCTCAACAGCAAAACACTAACTGAAAGATCTCCACATCTCAGACTGAAGCTTCATATTAACTTCTGATATGTAAAATGTATTTTTAACACATTGGCACCTGTAGATTTTGTCCTCCATCATTTCCGTTAGAATCACATGAAGACACAGCGAGAAAAACCTATTTATTTGTGTGTTTGTAGTTTTGGCATCCTACCCCTGGAGCCCAGCCCTGGAGACCCCACATATCTACAGAACTATTCAGCTACCATGGAAACACAATCTACAGCTCCCAGCAAGAAGGTACACACACCTGTCAGTCATCCAGGTGTCCAGATTTCCAAATCAGATTTTAAAACTCCACAGGACTTGTATTGCAAAGTTTCATGATATTATACATTCACTCTCCTCACCTGTCTGTCTCTGCTCACCTGTCTGTCTCTGCTCACCTGTCTCTCTCTCCTCACCTGTCTGTCTCTGCTCACCTGTCTGTCTCTGCTCACCTGTCTGTCTCTGCTCACCTGTCTCTCTCTCTCCTCACCTGTCTGTCTCTGCTCACCTGTCTGTCTCTGCTCACCTGTCTGTCTCTGCTCACCTGTCTCTCACTCTCTTCACCTGTCTGTCTCTGCTCACCTGTCTCTCACTCTCTCACCTCACCTGTCTGTCTCTGCTCACCTGTCTCTCTCTCTCCTCACCTGTCTGTCTCTGCTCACCTGTCTCTCTCTCTCTTCACCTGTCTGTCTCTGCTCACCTGTCTCTCACTCTCCTCACCTGTCTGTCTCTGCTCACCTGTCTCTCTCTCCTCACCTGTCTGTCTCTGCTCACCTGTCTGTCTCTGCTCACCTGTCTCTCACTCTCTTCACCTGTCTCTCTGCTCACCTGTCTCTCTCTCTCCTCACCTGTCTGTCTCTGCTCACCTGTCTCTCTCTCTCTCCTCACCTGTCTGTCTCTGCTCACCTGTCTCTCTCTCTCCTCACCTGTCTGTCTCTGCTCACCTGTCTGTCTCTGCTCACCTGTCTCTCACTCTCTCACCTGTCTGTCTCTCTGCTCACCTGTCTCTCTCTCCTCACCTGTCTGTCTCTGCTCACCTGTCTCTCTCTCTCCTCACCTGTCTGTCTCTGCTCACCTGTCTCTCTCTCTCTCCTCACCTGTCTGTCTCTGCTCACCTGTCTCTCTCTCTCCTCACCTGTCTGTCTCTGCTCACCTGTCTCTCACTCTCTCACCTGTCTGTCTCTGCTCACCTGTCTCTCTCTCTCACCTGTCTGTCTCTGCTCACCTGTCTCTCACTCTCCTCACCTGTCTGTCTCTGCTCACCTGTCTCTCACTCTCTTCACCTGTCTGTCTCTGCTCACCTGTCTCTCTCACCTCACCTGTCTGTCTCTGCTCACCTGTCTCTCTCTCCTCACCTGTCTGTCTCTGCTCACCTGTCTCTCTCTCTCTCACCTGTCTGTCTCTGCTCACCTGTCTCTCTCTCCTCACCTGTCTGTCTCTGCTCACCTGTCTCTCTCTCTCCTCACCTGTCTGTCTCTGCTCACCTGTCTGTCTCTGCTCACCTGTCTCTCCTCTCCTCACCTGTCTGTCTCTGCTCACCTGTCTCTCTCTCACCTGTCTGTCTCTGCTCACCTGTCTCTCCTCTCCTCACCTGTCTGTCTCTGCTCACCTGTCTCTCTCTCCTCACCTGTCTGTCTCTGCTCACCTGTCTGTCTCTGCTCACCTGTCTCTCTCTCTCACCTGTCTGTCTCTGCTCACCTGTCTCTCTCTCTCTCCTCACCTGTCTGTCTCTGCTCACCTGTCTCTCTCTCCTCACCTGTCTGTCTCTGCTCACCTGTCTCTCTCTCTCCTCACCTGTCTGTCTCTGCTCACCTGTCTCTCTCTCTCCTCACCTGTCTGTCTCTGCTCACCTGTCTCTCACTCTCTCACCTGTCTGTCTCTGCTCACCTGTCTCTCTCTCTCACCTCACCTGTCTGTCTCTGCTCACCTGTCTCTCACTCTCTCACCTCACCTGTCTGTCTCTGCTCACCTGTCTCTCTCTTCACCTGTCTGTCTCTGCTCACCTGTCTCTCCTCACCTGTCTCTCACCTGTCTGTCTCTGCTCACCTGTCTCTCTCTCCTCACCTGTCTGTCTCTGCTCACCTGTCTCTCTCTCTCTCACCTGTCTGTCTCTGCTCACCTGTCTCTCTCTCTCCTCACCTGTCTGTCTCTGCTCACCTGTCTCTCTCTCTCCTCACCTGTCTGTCTCTGCTCACCTGTCTGTCTCTGCTCACCTGTCTCTCTCTCTTCACCTGTCTGTCTCTGCTCACCTGTCTCTCTCTCACCTGTCTGTCTCTGCTCACCTGTCTCTCACTCTCCTCACCTGTCTGTCTCTGCTCACCTGTCTCTCTCTCTCCTCACCTGTCTGTCTCTGCTCACCTGTCTGTCTCTGCTCACCTGTCTCTCACTCTCTTCACCTGTCTGTCTCTGCTCACCTGTCTCTCTCTCTCCTCACCTGTCTGTCTCTGCTCACCTGTCTCTCTCTCCTCACCTGTCTCTCTCTCTCTCTCTCTCCTCACCTGTCTGTCTCTGCTCACCTGTCTCTCTCTCTCTCCTCACCTGTCTGTCTCTGCTCACCTGTCTCTCACTCTCTTCACCTGTCTGTCTCTGCTCACCTGTCTCTCCTCTCCTCACCTGTCTGTCTCTGCTCACCTGTCTCTCTCTCACCTGTCTGTCTCTGCTCACCTGTCTCTCACTCTCCTCACCTGTCTGTCTCTGCTCACCTGTCTCTCTCTCCTCACCTGTCTGTCTCTGCTCACCTGTCTCTCTCTCTCACCTGTCTGTCTCTGCTCACCTGTCTCTCTCTCTCTCTCCTCACCTGTCTGTCTCTGCTCACCTGTCTCTCACCTCCTCACCTGTCTCTCTCTCCTCACCTGTCTCTCTCTGCTCACCTGTCTCTCTCTCTCTTCACCTGTCTGTCTCTGCTCACCTGTCTCTCTCTCTCCTCACCTGTCTGTCTCTGCTCACCTGTCTCTCTCTCACCTGTCTGTCTCTGCTCACCTGTCTCTCACTCTCTTCACCTGTCTGTCTCTGCTCACCTGTCTCTCTCTCTCCTCACCTGTCTGTCTCTGCTCACCTGTCTCTCTCTCTCCTCACCTGTCTGTCTCTGCTCACCTGTCTCTCTCTCTCCTCACCTGTCTGTCTCTGCTCACCTGTCTCTCACTCTCCTCACCTGTCTGTCTCTGCTCACCTGTCTCTCTCTCTCTCTCCCAGTCTGTCTCCAGGATCAGTCAGTCAAAGTCTGTCTTCAGTCAGAGTGGTAACAGTAGAGATGTTCTCCCCATCCCCTTCAACCAATCACAGACGTCCGCCCCTCACACCAGGTAATTATAGCAACCAATCACAGAGCTCCGCCCCTCCTCCAGGTGTTTCATTGCTTACCTGTAAGAGGGGCGTGGGTTCAGCTCTTTGTCAGTTGGGACTTCATGTAGTCTGACCTCAGTGTCAGACAGTGTCTCTGGTCCAATCAGAAAGAGGCAGTCAGAGAGACAGTTTATGTTCGTTAAAGTCTGTCTGACAACCGTCTGTCTCTCAGTGGTACCTGTCTGTCTGACAACCGTCTGTCTCTCAGTGGTACCTGTCTGTCTGACAACCTCTCTGTTAGTTAGTTATTGTTTATTATCCTTTCGGAAATTCCCGTTGTCTGTGGCAACAATCAGAAGTGTACAAGAATTAAGTACAACAAAATGCAAAGATTGGCTTGCACGTCAGAGTATGCGCCCATTTCCTACACGCCAAGCATAGTTTGAGCTACCGGTGAAGAAAGTGGGCAGGGCTCCAGGGTGCGGCCAACAATCTGTCCAGTGCGCCTGAAATTTAACAGGTCTGATTTAAGAAAATTAAATAATAATGTGTAGAACACAGAACATGAATTAACATGAGATCCTGACCTATCCCGTCGGCGTGTCGGGTTATTTAAGCGCCAGGTAGCAGCAAACTGAAGCAGTGAGGAATCAGAAATGATAATAAACTTTAACACTGCTCATAATTTAGCCAAAGAAGAGCTACCTTTTTACTAAATTTAAGTCCATTAAAAAAACATTTATCTGCACCTTTTTCTTCCTGTTTACAATCATTTACATGTGTTAAGAAATTACCAATGTGTATGGGAACTGACAAAAAAAGGTAACGCTATTATTGGGTGTACCTAAATTATCTGCTAGTGCACCTAAATGAAAAAGTTAGGCGCACCAGTGCCACCAATGTAAAAAGTTAGTCTGGAGCCCTGAAGGGGCACAAAAGCAACGGTGAACGTGAACTTGCGTTATCCTCCAAAGCTGTGGAAATATAACGGTCAACGTTCATTGACAAAACAGTTGCTTTTTGCTCGTCCAGTGATGTTGATAGGCTTTCGGTGTGAGTCCCCGGGACCCACAGAAGGTAATTTGAGTGGGTCCCCAATAAAATTTGTGTTTTGTGACAAATTGTAGTGTTTAGCTCGTGACTGATGTTATGTGGTTATAATTATGGTTATTCATGTCTGTTGAAAATGTATCTGAAAATCAAACAAATGAAATCCCAAATCTGTAAATACACTGCCGACGCACAGCAGCTGACAGGAACAGGGGGTTATATTATACAGAGAAATGTGAGCTTTTTCTGGGTGAATACATGTTACAAAGGGAAGCTGCAGGGCAACGAGACTGCTGAGCTTTCATCAGGAGTCAAACACCATCCATTTACTGCACACAGCCGTTAGAAACTGAGTACGATCAGCCACTGTCAGTAATCAATACAAACACATTATTAGACTGTAAACCATTAATCAAACCAATAACTAACCGCAGTCAACGTCCGAGCAAATACCTAGTGTTTCTGTGGTGGTGACGAAACAATAAAAAATACAGGCTACATACAGTGTTAGCAGTTTGAATTAAACTGAAGCTGCGGGGAAAATATTACGCCAAACTCCCTTTAAGAAATATGACATTAACAATTCCTTACGTGTCCGCAAAAACACGTAACTCTAGAAACGCGAGATAAAAGGCGTCATATGTCGACCATCTTCTTGTCAATTTGGCATCATTATAATCCAAAAAGATAAACTGTATTTCTGTACTTTCATACTTTCCGCACTTCACATTTTGGATTTTGTGCCTCAGCTCGCTACCAGCCTCCGTTGTTTAGCTGCGCTATTTTAGTTGGAGAAGACCGTGGGAACGACAGGTAAACGTTTCAGAAACTAAGATTTCTCACTAAAATACGTGCTGGTTGGTGGATCAGACACACGGCGAATTACACACCGACTCACAACACTGTTAATCCACTGCATCCTTTCGGATTTTAACGCATCAGAGACGCAGGACGCAGACCTAGCATAACTGTAGTACCATTATTAGCTTTAGTCTATGGCATTTTACACTGCATAAATTAGCCTAGCGGCTAGCAGACTTTTCCTCTACTCATAGCTTAAGAAATTACATATTATTTATACTTTTTCTTACTCACCGTTCGTTGGTTTAAGTCACTGCATCTCCCGACAAAACAACACTGTTTCTGCGTTTCTGTCATTCTCTTGCGCTCTAAGATGCAGTTTAATGTTAATAATGTTGGATTACTATTTTTTATTTCATGGGCTGTTTGGGATTTTTTTTGGGGTAATGCATATATTATAATTAAAAAACAAAACAAGCAGCGTTCGAATACTGATTTGGACCATAGACTGTATAAAACATGGACGAAGTCTCCGTGACATCACCCAGAGGTTTCCGAAGAGCCAGTGTGAAGCTCCGTGTGGCGGCTCCGGCCATCGCCATCTTGGCAGTGGCTGACTCGAATCCAAAAAAGGGCAAAGAGGTGGAGCGTTGGTGGAGCTAAGGAGGGCTGAATGAAGCCTGGTTGCTGAAAGCACCCACCTGTCACTCAAAGCGGCCATGCCCTTAATTATGCAGAACTTTCAATTCAATTAAATTTTATTTATATAGCGCCAATTCATAACAGAAGTTATCTCATTGCATCATTTGGCGACAGCGGCAAGGAAAAACGTCCTTTAAGAGGCAGAAACCTGGAGCAGAACCAGATTCAGGGGGGGCGGCCATCCGCCGCTGCCGTGTTAAGTTCTTTAAGCCTTAATATCAGGTGAGTTATACAAAAATCCCCCCCCTCACAGATGTCATGAACGGGGAAATTAGCTTTAGAGACAAAAAACGTTTTTTATAGCAGGCTGTGAACATCAACAACGGTCGAAGCTTCGAAGCTTTCAGGTCAGCCCTACTTAAGGCGCTACCCTATACCTCCATCCTGTCTGTCTCTGTCGTACCTGTCTCTCTGATGACCTGTCTGTCTCTCAGTGGCTCCCCTCAGGTCCTCAGTCCCAGTATGTCCGGTCCTCCAAACGTTCAGCCCAGAAGAAGCTCCAGACTGTTTACTAGTGCCAGCTCTACTGCCAAGGTACTGCACTGCTAGAGTAATACTGCAGTACTGAACTGAACTAATGCGCTGCAGCCTCATAACCTCCGTCTCTGTTTCTGCAGGAGAACAGTAAGAAGTTAAAGATGAAGTTTCCTACAAAGATCCCCAACAGGAAAACTAAATGTAAATCAGCAAAGACGTCAAACAGCAGCAACCTGAACGAGAGTCTGGATATCCTGAGACTGGATCCCAGTCTGAGTCTACCAGACACCAAGATCCCCCAGTACCAGAGGGCTGCTGCAGGTAGAAATACTACAAACAATATTAAAATACTGTAGTACCCAAGTCTCAGTCTACCAGGGTCCCCTAGAATGAGTCAGCTGCTACGGATACAAAATGTACTGCTGAGAGTCGGCCCGAACTTAAACCTGAACCTCGGTCTGGTTTCAGCTTCTATGATCAGAACAGGAAGGTGTTTAAATAGATGTGAAGTTTGATAGGAAATCACTCTTACATTGTCTTTTAGAAACCGTGTTCAGATACGTGTGTGTGTGTGTGCAGACAGCGTGATGGCGTTGCTACGGGAACTGGGGCGGGGTTACCAGGCGCTGTGCTCGTACAACTGCAGAGAAGCCATCAACATCCTGACCTCCCTCCCTCCCCAGCACTACAACACCGGCTGGGTCCTCACACACATCGGCAGGGCTTACTTTGAACTGGCCGAGTACACACAGGTAACACACCTGAAACAGGTAACACAATCGACACACAGTTAACGTTCACCTGGCACACAGGAAACACAGGTGATTCTCCTCACATCTATAACTTCTGCTCTGCTCGTGACAGTGGGAGTCAGCGAGCGACCTGATTGGTCTGCAGTGGGTGGTTTGTATTCAGGTGAGACCCGCTGTCATGATGTCATGATGATGTGTTTGTTTGTAGGCGGAGCGTCTGTTCAGCGAGGTTCGAAGGATCGAGTCGTACAGAGTTGAAGGGATGGAGATTTATTCGACCACACTGTGGCACCTGCAGAAAGACGTCGCACTGTCCGCCCTGTCCAAAGACCTGACCGACATGGACAAGAACTGTCCAGAGGTAAGAACTACACCTGTCCGAAAACCATCCTGAGTCTAGAACGGTGGTTCAGTAGGGGCCTAAAACTGAGATGCGTACCCTGGCCTTCCAGACCGACCCGACTGAACCTGCCAGGTACTGCTAAATTTGTGACCCCGACCCGACCGAGACCGAGGCTGTGTTTTGGTTATTTCTTCTTCGAGACAAAATTAGAAGTTGCTTTGGAAAGACTTCCTCACACACAAATAAATAACTGACGACAACCAACATCTGACAGCAGACCAACCCAGAATACAACACTAGATCCTGAACTGAAGTTTGTCATGAAGTTACATTTGAAAATAATCCACAGCTCTAATAAAACCACAGCTCTAATAAAACCACAGCTCTAATAAAACCACAGCTCTAATAAAACCACAGCTCTAATAAAACCACAGCTCTCCAACATCTTCGTCAAAGTGACCCTGAACCTGCAGCAGCAGTTTCCTGTCATTTCTTTCTGTCTTTCTCTCTGCAGGCGTGGTGTGTAGCAGGAAACTGTTTCAGTTTGCAGAGGGAGCACGACATCGCCATCAAGTTCTTCCAGAGAGCCATCCAGGTGAGCTGCTGTTGCCATGGTTACTGTTGGTTACTGTTAGCATAGTTACCAAGGTTAGATTGGCTGACTCGTTCTAGTCTGAGGGAGACAGGTGCAGAGTCTTCAAAGGGCCCTCAAACAATTAGCCGAGGTAGCCCCACCTGTCTCACCTGTTCAGAAATCTAAAAGTCTTAAGTATCCACCTGTCTGTCTCCCTCTCACTTGTCTCTCCACCTGTCTGTCTCTCAGGTGGACCCAGGCTTTGCGTATGCATACACTCTGTTGGGTCATGAGTTTGTTCTGACGGAGGAGTTGGACCGAGCACTCGCCTGCTTCCGCAACGCTATCAGAGTCAACAACAGACACTACAACGCATGGTACGGTAACCATGGTAACCAGTGTAGGTTACATACAGTGCATATATATATATATATATATATATATATATATATTTATTGTTAAAGTCAAGTCACACTACAATTCATGGTAACAGTAATTATCATACTGTACGTACAGTTTGTATCCATACATATATTTACACAACATCATCAAAATGCCGTGTGTGTGTGTGTGTGTGTGTGTGTGTGTGTGTGTAGGTACGGTCTGGGGATGATTTACTACAAACAGGAGAAGTTCAACTTGGCAGAAATCCACTTTAAGAAAGCTCTGAGCATCAACCCTCAGAGCTCAGTGCTGCTCTGTCACATCGGAGTGGTATGTTAGCTTGTAGCATCGTCCATCCGTAACCGCTGCTCTGTTAGCATGTAGCATCAATCCCCTGCAGTAGATTTGATTCTGATTGATTGAACAGTAATTGGTGTGTGTAGGTGCAGCATGCGTTGAAGAAGTCTGATGCGGCTTTAGAGACTCTGAACAGAGCGATCGGGATCGACCCCAAAAACCCGCTCTGCAAGTTCCACCGAGCGTCCATACTGTTCGCCAACGACAAGTACAAGGTGCTCTTTACTGCCGAATACTTCCATCCTATCTGTAACAGACCGTAGAAGTTACGTCTCTCTGACCTGTGTCTCTGTCGCTCACCTTGACGACCTGTCTGTCTCTCTGCAGGCGGCTCTTCAGGAGTTGGAGGAGTTGAAACAGATTGTTCCCAAAGAGTCTCTGGTTTACTTCCTCATAGGAAAGGTAACAAACGTCAGCTGGTCCACTTTGACCTTTGACTGTTTAACCCCGTCATGTCCACTGGTTTCAGCTGTGTATCTGTCTGAACCTCCACCTGTCTGCCTGCCTGTTTCCCCTCAGGTGTATAAGAAGCTGGGTCAGACTCACCTGGCTCTGATGAACTTCAGCTGGGCGATGGATCTGGATCCTAAAGGAGCAAATAACCAGATCAAAGAAGCCATTGACAAGAGATACCTGCCAGAGGACGAAGGTGAGACAGGTACACACAGATCAATTCAGTTCAGTTTTATTTGTACAGCGCCAGTTCATGAGAGAAGTTATCTCATTGCACGTTTCCTACAGAGCAGGTCTCGACCGAACTCTCTAAAATATTAATTACAGAGAAATCTGATATAACACTGTGCAAAGACCAACTCGTATTGTTAAAATAGTAGAAATGTAATTATAGCGTTAATATTAATAAGTTAGTAATAATAGGAATGACAGCTATAGGAAGAATATTGAGTATTAGTAACAGAGCCAATAACAACAGCTGTAGCAGCAGTTATCGAGCAGGAACACGGGGCAGCAGGCGGCCCACAACCACAGATCCAGACTCTGCAGCTCCGGATCAATCTGATCAGAGCGATTGATGACGTGAGACAGGTACGCACACAGTCCTCAGATCACTCTGTAGTTGTGCGTTCGGAGCAGCGATTAAAGAAGTACTCTTTAGTTGAAGTCTCCGATGTATAAAGTATTCGATTGATCATGTGAGCAGCATGTTCGTGATGCAGCTGATTTAACAGGTGGTCACATGTTCGGTCTGTAACACCTGTAACTCCAGCTGTCACACACCTGGACTGCAGTACAGTTGATTAAATGTAAAGGTGCACAGAGAGAACTGAGCTGTGATCAGCTTCAGTGTCACTGAATAAACCTGACCACACCTGTCTCTCCCCCTCTCTCTCTCCACCTGTCTCTCCCCCTCTCTCTCTCCACCTGTCTCTCCCCCTCTCTCTCTCCACCTGTCTCTCTCCCTGTCTCCCCCTCTCTCTCTCCACCTGTCTCTCCCCCTCTCTCTCTCCACCTGTCTCTCTCCCTGTCTCCCCCTCTCTCTCTCCACCTGTCTCTCTCCCTGTCTCCCCCTCTCTCTCTCCACCTGTCTCTCTCCACCTCTCTCTCCACCTGTCTCTCCCCCTCTCTCCACCTGTCTCTCTCTCTCTCACTCCACCTGTCTCTCTCCCTGTCTCTCTCCACCTGTCTCTCCCCTCTCTCCACCTGTCTCTCTCCACCTGTCTCCCCCTCTGTCTGTCTCTCTCCCTCTCTCTCTCCACCTGTGTCTCCCCTCTCTCTCTCCACCTCTCTCTCTCCACCTCTCTCTCCACCTGTCTCTCCCCGCTCTCCACCTGTCTCTCTCCACCTCTCTCCACCTGTCTCTCCCCCTCTCTCCACCTGTCTCTCTCCCCCTCTCTCCACCTGTCTCTCTCTCCCGCTCTCCACCTGTCTCCCCCTCTCTCTCTCTCCACCTGTCTCTCTCCCTGTCTCTCTCCACCTGTCTCTCCCCCTCTCTCTCTCCACCTGTCTCTCCCCCTCTCTCTCTCCACCTGTCTCTCTCCCGCTCTCCACCTGTCTCTCCACCTGTCTCCCCTCTCTCTCCACCTCTCTCCCCCTCTCTCCACCTGTCTCTCCCCCTCTCTCTCTCCACCTGTCTCTCTCTCCCGCTCTCCACCTGTCTCTCCACCTGTCTCTCCCCCTCTCTCTCTCCACCTCTCTCCCTCTCTCTCTCCACCTGTCTCTCCACCTCTCTCTCACCTCTCTCCTCTCTCTCCACCTCTCTCTCCCCTCTCTCCCCTCTCTCTCCACCTCTCTCCCTCTCCACCTGTCTCTCTCCCCCTCTCTCCACCTGTCTCTCCCCCTCTCTCTCTCCACCTGTCTCCCCCCCTCTCTCTCTCCACCTGTCTCCTGTTAGCGGCCGAGGTGGACGACAGTCAGGACAGCAGTATCATGACGGACGCTGACGACACGCAGCTCCACACGGCTGAAAGTGATGATGTCCTTTAACCCCGCCCCCCAATGTAACCCTGCCCCCTGCTCGAGCCAAGCCCCGCCCATTGTTCTGATTGGCCGGAGGAGTACTGTTGCTAGACAACATTCTGACAGACAGATCTTCAGTTTAGCTCCGCCCCAGCCCTCCTCCCTGCCCTCTGATTGGCTGAAACAGACTGCTGCTGCCCTGAAGCCCTGCCTCCTTCTCCTCCTCTTCCTCATATGTCATCGAGCTTGTCCTCTGACATCACAGCTGTTTTTTATGTTCTTTTTATCATCGTTATGGAAATAAATCAATAAAAACATGTAAACCCTGCTCACTGCTGTATGTCTACTTCCTGTTACCAACAGCCAATTAGAGCAGCTCTGCACTGATTGGTCCAGGTAAGTGACGCTACGGTCACACTTCTGTTAATATATGATTACACCTGTAAAAGACTGCAGTTGATCACCGCACATTGCATGCTGGGTAGATTTGTGAAAGACTCACTGCAAGTTATCGCAAACGCTTGACTGCAGTTGATCACCGCACATTGCATGCTGGGTAGATTTGTGAAAGACTCACTGCAAGTTATCGCAAACGCTTGGTTGCAGTTGTTGCTGCTAAGGGTGGAGCAACCAGTTATTAGGTTTAGGGGGGAATCACTTTTTCACACAGGGCCATGTAGGTTTGGATTTTGTTTTCCCTTAATAATAACAACCTTCATTTAAAAACTGCATTTTGTGTTTACTTGTGTTATCTTTGACTAATGTTTAAATTAGTTTGATGATCTGAAACATTTAAGTGACAAACATGCAAAAAAATCAGGAAGGCAAACACTTTTTCACACCGCTGTATATTAGTATAGATAAATAATAGATGATATATCGTAGAAAAGGTTTCAGTCGTAGTCGTCTGGACGCTGTTTTCAGAATCAAGGCGTTTGGCTCCCATCCGAGTCATTCTCAATTGTGAAAAAATGGGACAGGAACTAGAAATTTAAGCTACTCTGTGTTGCTTAAGCCCCGCCCTCAGGAAGGAGTCTACCTGAGTGTCTGTTGATTAGCTAGTTTCACCTGAAACTGACCTAATAGTTTCCATGACTACTGGGTGGTCTGAGATTCAATCTGCCCAAAGTTTACCACAGTGTGTTAACACCGTGGTCAAGCCAATCACATGCTAATCAGGTACTTAACAGTGATGAGGGAGGTGCAGCCAGAAAACAACAGGCCTGATTACTGATTACTGGGCCATCATGGAAACTATTAGGTCAGTTTCAGGTGAAACTAGGCAGGTAAACAGCAGACACTCAGGTAGACTCCTCCCTGAGGGCGGGGCTTAAGCAACACAGAGTAGCTTAAATTTCGGAGTTCTCAGACCATTTTCACAATTGAGAATGACTTCCGGATGGGAGCCGAAACGTCTTGATTCTGAAAACAGCGTCCAGACGACCACGACTGAAACCTTTTCTACAATAGACCACTCCTGGACGAATGAGGGACGACACCGTCTCAATAGATGATATATAATAATATACATGTGAGTACAAACATGGCCACAATGTAACTTTATTTTCAGCAAACAACAAACAGGTCAGATCCAAGAGAAACTTTATTGGTACAAAGCACTTCAACAAGCCGATAAGCAGAGAGAGAAACAGTATGGTTTTGGCACATGGATGTTTAATAAGAACCGGATACTGGACACAAAGATGGCGCCTATTCATTCCAATGAGGATTGCTCGCCTGGCCCATATGCCAAAAAAGTTTTTAGCTTCTGGGTTTACTTCCAGGATCTGCGGCCCGCTGAATTTGGAAGTAGTGTTTCTCCCGCTGGCCCCGCCCACGAGTTCCTGCTCGGCCCATAGACTTTACACTGTGATGATGTCACAGTTTTTGTCTCTTTTATAATAATTGGCCGTAGGGAACTTTCGTTGCAATACCGCGAGTGACCACTGGAAAAAAAGCTGCAAAGCTGAGCGACGGCACCATATCCAGGTCTTATTATACATCCATGTTTTGGCACCTGGTATCAAACTGCATTCTGGGTATTTTTTATGATGATGGGGGGTGGGGTGCAGCACATCAGCATTCAGAAACACGGAAGAGATGATGATTGGCTGAGAGGTGACATTAGAGACTTAATATGATTGGAGGGATTTTATGAAGGAAGCTAACAGGCTAATCAAGGAAACTAACACGCTAGCCCCGGCTAGTTATCAGTTAGCATGGATTAGCATGTTCTCTGTTTTCTCCGAGATGATGGATCTCAGTTTCATCTCCTCAATGACTCCTGGAACAACCTCCAGGATCCCCTTCACTTTATTCAACGACCTTGTAACCTCCTCAAGGACACACAACACTTTTTCACAGACCGATGGAACCTCCTCAAGAACTTATGAAAACCATCTTACTGATCCTGACAACTTTCTCAAGGACCCCTGGAACTGGAAATTTTATCACAATAACTGATCTTCTTTTAGTCGATATTGAATAAAGATAACAATTAAATCAATGTTTCTGTTTCTTTAGATTCAGAACCTGAAAAATGACCACGTGTTTGATCTGCAGGTCGTTTAAATAAATAAATCTTCAGTTAAAATCATTTTCCAAAGTCAGACATCTTGTTTCCTTGTTTTTTGTCTCCAGCAGTTTCAGGTTGTTCTGACTGTTTCCTCAGAGTGAGACCTCATCTCTTTGTCTAACGATCTGACATTAATACCAAAACATCATCATTTGGTGTGTTTGGCTAACTTAGCCACCCTGCTGAAGGTCTGCTGTATAATTGTTTAGAATTAGCTTTGTTGCTATGACGTGATTTGCTGTTAGCATGTTGTCACGTAATCGAAGTTTCAATTTTTCACATTTTCTCAACGAGGAAACATTTCTATCATGATCAGTGTTTGTATCCCACAGCCCTACCTGGAACTTCCTCAAGATTTATAGCACCTCCTCAAGGACTCCAACTTTCTTCAAGGACCCCAAAAACCTCCTCAAGTACTCCTGGAACCAACTAAAGGCCCCTAAAATTTCAAATTTCACCTCACAGAGAGAGGTCCAGGAACTGTTTAACCTAGCTTAGCACAAAGACAGGATGCATGAGGAAACAGCAAACCAAGCTTAGCATAAAGACTGGAAGCATGGGGAATCTACTAGCATAGCTTAGCACAAAGACGGGACGCAAGGGTAAACTGCTAGCCTAGCTTAGCACAAAGACTGGAAGCAGGGGGAATCTACTAGCCTAGCTTAGCACAAAGACTGGAAGCAGGGGGAAACTGCTAGCCTAGCTTAGCACAAAGACTGGAAGCAGGGGGAAACTGCTAGCCTAGCTTAGCACAAAGACTGGAAGCAGGGGGAAACTGCTAGCCTTGTTCCATCAGAAGAGAAAAAAATCCACCTCCAACAACTTCCAGTTGTCTGATTTACAAGTCAGTTGAATTAGGGTTAGGGCTAGGCTAGCAGTTTCCCCGTTTCCAGTCTTTCTGCTAAGCTAGGCTAACCACATCCTAAATGTATCTGTACTGGACACACAAAGATGAAACTGATAATCCTCTTCTCCTCTGACTCTGAGAGAAAACAGAGACCAGGAGGGTTTACTTACCTGTCTGAGTGTTGCTTCATGTATTGACTAAACACCTGACTGACTCAACTGTGATTGGCTGTTAATCTGGACGAGCTGCGTTCAGAAGTCAGATTTAATCACTTTAACTTAATAAAAACTCTCCAATCCTGTTTGTGTGATATTAGATGAAGGTTCTGAAGAAAAAGGCAGAATGATTTTTTTTCCTTTCTTCCATCAGGCAGTTTCCATGGTAACAGGAGGGAGCGGGGTCTGCAGACAGGGTTGTCCAATCACAGGCCTTGTTTGGCGAGGGAGGTGGACACCTGACAGGAAGAGGAAGTTGTTTGTTAGTGTGTGTGTTTGACTTCCATGTTTTTTGGTCTGAACAGGTAAATCTCTCACCTGGTCGGCCAGGGTGTCGAGGGGCGGAGCTTCAGCAGCGTTAAGGCTTCCGGGGGAGGAAGTGTTGCTAAGTTGAGGAGGGGAGAAGTCAGGCTGGGTGACGATGTCAGCACCGTGGTCGGTTCGAGCTTTGGCATTTTCTCTGAAGTTTAGTTTCTGACTCTCAATCTGTCCACACATGATCAATACAAATATTGTTACATTTGACAAACTGTACAGTAATTAATATATAAACATAGTTACATATGACAAATGTAATTTAAAATATATATAGACAGTTACTTGTAACATATATATATATGGTAGATTTAAAATATATAAATACAGTTACATGTTCAACAGTCGACTGTATGGAGCAACAGTTGGACTGCGTTAGACTGTACAGGTGTTCCTAATAAGGTGGACACTGAGTATATATGTTATGCTGTGGTACATATAGAAACAGTTACATGTGATGCTGTTTCCAATCACTGATTAATTAAAGTTATTTGTTTGCTATTAATGAACTGTTAAGGAGGTTTGTAGTTCACATAATGTTCAGGTACAGCAGCCCCCCTCGTTTGGACGGCATGTTAACGAGCATGTCAGGAGCCAATCAGCTCCTTCGAATGGTTAACTGGCTCATTTACTTTGTTTGCTGGTTCACTGCAGAGAGTTGGATGGATGTTTGGGATGAAAGTTCTGCCTGTATACGAGGTTATGTGTGTGGACTATGCTTTATTTTTTGTGCCTTCGTTGTAAATATAAGATGAGCGTTCAGTGTTTTAATATGTGTAACTTTCTAGACTAGATGGCAACATGTGGCTGAGCAGACAGGCAGACGTCAATTGATCCGCAGCCTGAAACATATTTGTCCTCATTGCAACTTGGTATTAACATTATTATAATGTGCTATAATATTATATTATAGTATTATTACAATGTACTTTAATATTACAATATTATAATGTACATATTATAGTATATTATAGTATTCAGGCACCTTCACTACCCGGCCTTTATGTGTTAATGCCTCCAGCTGTTTACAGAAGCTGAATCACAGCTGGTTTCATTCATTAATGTCCATGTGGCTGTTTCACTTCCAGCTGCAGCGCCTCCTGCAGGACGGCCTGCTCACTGTTACAGATGTTTTATCTGAATATTTATTTACATGATGTTTATTTAATATGTTGGTGTTACTGGTATGTTAGCATGTTGTTAACGTGTTAGTAGCGTGTACCTTCTTCTTCCCCCCTCCCGGCACATGAGTGACGTTCTCCAGAGAACCGACTTTAGACTGAACAGCTTTAAAATCCACCTTCTCTGATTTAATCTCCAACTTCCCTCCACCTGACACACAACACACAAGTACATTTTAATACAATAACAACACAGTAGCAGAGTCACAGACTCACCTGTGTGTTTGTGTGCGTGTTACCTGGTTTGTGGTGGATGTTGTCTTTGGAGCCACACTTTGATGTCACATTACTGAGATCCAACTTCTTATGAACAATCTGAACCTACAGACAGACAGACAGGTGCGAGTCAGTATCTTCCCGTTAGTTCTGATTTCATTCATTAATTTTTGAGTCAAACAGTTAAACGTGGGTGTGTGTGCGCGCACGTATACTTGTATGTCTAACTTTGTGAGGACCTTGGGAGTGAGGACATTTTCATTTTGGAAAGTGGTGACATTTTGGCCAGTCCTCATTCTGGGACAGACGTTGAAAGGTCTGTTTGAAGGTTCAGACTTGGTTTTAAGGTTCAGATTAGAAGTTTAGAATCAGGTTTAGGTCAGGGTAAAGGTTGGGGTAAGGCATTTGGTTTTGACGGTTTAGCAGCTAGGGAATGCATTGTGTTAACACGGGTCCTCACAAGTATAGAAAGGCAAACATGTGTGTTACCTTGCCCCCTCCAGGTGAGTGTTTGAGGTTCTCCGTGGATCCGACCTTTGACCTCACATTGCTGAGGTCAGGCATGGGGTGGGAGGGGAGGGGGGGTGTCCGTCCACGAGCAGAGCTGGGAGACCTGGGGGGGGTCCGAACCACCGCCACCTGTAAAACCAGTAAAACCAGTAACACCCACAGAACTAGATAAACAATTAAAACCAGTAAAAACCCTCAGGGCAGTTAAACCAGTAGAACCATCAGATAAAATCCATCCGAGACCAGTATAAACCAGTAGAACATCTATAAAAATGATCATAACCACCAGCTACCAGCAGCACCACACTAGGAGAATCAGTATAGAACAATTAAAACCAGCAGAACCAGTAAAACCAGTACATGTATTAAAACTATTGTAATGGTCACAGGTGGTCGTGGTGGAAAGACAGACAGGTGAAGGTAATTATAGATAATAATAATCAATGATAACTTGATCGCTAAACTAAATGAACTGAAACCGACTCTGAGCTCAGAGAACGACTGTTAACCTGACGCGTATTAATAGATGTATTTTAAGATTTATCAATAAATGTACCAACAGATGTATTAATAACTGTACTGATATACTGATTAATACATTTATTAATAGATGTATCAACATATGTAGTAATAGATGTATTAATAAATGTGTGAATAGATGTATTAATGGATGTATTAATAAGTGTTAATAAATGTAATAATAGGTGTGTTGATAGATGTGTCAATAGATGTATTGATGGATGTATTAATAGATGCTACACGGCTCTTCCACTCAGCCAGTGGTCACTAACGGTACTGCAACTAAAAATATTTTCCCCATAGAATTCCATTATAACTGAATTTTGAATCCATGAAGGTTTTATATTTGTAAAATATTATATAGGGGGTCTAGAAACGACACGTTAAAGTGTGTGACGTCGCAATGTAAAGTCTATTGACCAAGTGGGAGGAACACTACTGAGCATGTGCAGTGGGACGCACAACACAGACTCTAGAAAACTTTTTTTTAAAAATTGGTTTGTGCTCAGGGAGTGATTTTCATTGAAGTGAAGGGTCCAGTATCCATGTTGTTAAAAACAGACGAGGATTGGACGACGCTGCAAGGGAGAGTGAAGCGAAGGCAGAAAGCCAGTCGAGTTAGTACTAGCTGGTACTATGGATGGATGGACTTGTATCTATACAGCCCTTTTCTGGTCTACCGACCACTCAGAGCACTTCACAACACTTGTCACATTCACACATACATTCATACACTGATGGCAGAGGCTGCCATGCAAGGTGCCAACTGCTCATCAGGAGCGATACGGTGCTTCCTATCCAAAGCCACACACACGGCGACGGCACAGATGTTCAGAGCCGGGAATCGAATCATCACCCCTCCGATTACTAAACAACCCGCTCTAGCACTGGAGCCACAGCCACTCTCAAACCTTCAGATACCAGTACTACTGAGACAGAGGTCAACAGGTAGTTAGACAGGTGTTCAGACCTTCTTGACGTCTCTGTTTGGAGTGGATGATCGACTGGCAGGAGAACGACTTCCTGGACTGCTGACTCCGTCTACTGACTCTGACAGACGGACAGTTGGAGAGACAGACAGGTGGACAGACAGCCAGGTTAACTGGGTCAGACTGGTTGAACTGGCGTCACTGGTTGAGCTGGTGTAGTGTTGTACCTGTACTCTTGGCTGAGATCATCTTGGCTGCTTTGGCGCCCCCTGCTGTCTTGGAAGACTGAAACACAAGCATGTTATTATTATTATCATCATTATTATTATTATTAATATCATTATTATTATTATTATTATCATTATCATAAATCATTAGGGCCCCATTGTTTGTTTTCATTATTCTTCTTTCTTAATGTTCTGAAGTGTTCGTGCAGCAAAAACCTTAAGACCCAAAAGTCACCAAAATAGGCAGGTGGGTTGCAAATTCCACCCACTACTCAGACACATAAAATGACATCTGCATCTTTGCTCCAAAGGTCTTCTTGGTGCGGTTTGTCAAGCAGGTAGCAGGAGAAACAAGGTTTTGGACCCAAAACACAGACACCAAAAGGCTTACATGGACGACTGGCAGGCAGAGAGCAAAACCAGGGAATAACAGTCCATAAACAAAGGCAACAAATCTGTAAGGAGCAGGCCAACAATCCCAAGTCCAAAACACGCAGAAATCCAATAACCAGAAGAGCAGGTGAGATCCAGGTAAACAAACACAGTACAATGATACACAAGCACAGGAAACAACGGCTGGGACGCTTGACACAAGGTACAACGACGATCTGACACCGAACAAAGGAAACACAGACTTAAATACACTCAGGTAGGGGAGACAATGAGACACAGGTAAAACCAATGAAAGCAATCAAAGACAGGAAGCAAAACTACCAGACACAAGAGGGAGGACAAAAACCCAAAACCATGACACTTTTTATTTGACATAAAAATGTCAAATCATTATTATCATCATTTGAATTATTATAATTATTATAATCACCATTATCATTATTATTATCATTATGGTCATCATTTTAATTATTATAGTTATGATTATTATCATTACTATTATTATTATTATCATTATTATGATTATTATGTCCACTCAGGGTCCAGTTTATTAGGAACACCTATAAACAGTCCTAATAAATCGTCCTTCATGAAGGTTTTAATGTTCAGTTTGTGTTGATTCACCTGTTTGATCACTTTGTTGAACTGTGTTGTTTTATACTGACAGGTGTTTCTGTTATTTAGTCCACCCTCATTGATGTAAATGTGGTGGACAAAATAACAGAAACACCTGAAACCCCAGCCTCCATATGGCTCTGATGAGGGCGTCGTATGTTGTACAGATTGTGATTTGTCATATTTGATTGTTTTTTGTGATTTACGACAGATTTATGTTTTCACGTCTCTCTCTCTCTACATATACATGTATAAAAAACAACAACTTTGTCCTTCACCCTCCGCGGGTGGTCTCATCCTTCGAGCTCGGGTCCTCTACCAGAGGCCTGGGAGCTTGAGGGTTCTGCGCAGTATCTTTGCTGTTCCTAGTACTGCGCTCTTCTGGACCGAGATGTCTGGTGTTCTTCCAGGGATCTGCTGTAGCCACTCCTCCAGTTTGGGGTCACTGCCCCGAGTGCTCCGATGACCACGGGCACCACTGTTGCCTTCACCTTCCAGGCCTTCTCCAGCTCTTCTCTGAGCCCTTGGTACTTCTCTAGTTTCTCATGTTCCTTTTTCCTGATGTTGCCATCGCTTGGTATCGCCACGTCAAGCACAACGGCTTTCCTCTGCTGTTTGTCCACCACCACGATGTCTGGCTGGTTCGCCATTTCCATTCTGTCAGTCTGGATCTGGAAGTCCCACAGGATCTTGGCTCGGTCATTCTCTACCACCTTTGGAGGTGTTTCCCACTTTGACCTCGGGGTTTCCAGTCCATACTCAGTGCAGATGTTCCTGTACACTATGCCAGCTACTTGGTTATGGCGCCCATGTATGCTTTTCCTGCCAGCATCTTACACCCTGCAGTTATGTGCTGGATTGTCTCAGGGGCCTCTTTGCACAGCCTACACCTTGGGTCTTGTCTGGTGTGGTAGATCTGGGCCTCTATTGCTCTGGTGCTCAGGGCCTGCTCCTGTGCAGCCATGATGAGTGCCTCTGTGCTGTCCTTCAATCCAGCCCGCTCTAGCCATTGGTAGGATTTCTTGATATCAGCCACTTCAGTTATGTTCCGTGGTACATCCCATGTAGGGGTTTGTCCTCCCATGATGGTCCCTCCTCCAGCACTCTTCCTCTGTTCCCCATTGCCTGAGACATTCACTGAGCACGCCATCTGTTGGGGCCTTATCTTGATGTACTTGTGGATCTTGGATGTTTCATCCTGGATAGTGGCTCACACTCACTAGTCCACGGCCGCCTTCCTTACGGCTAGCGCACAGTCTCAGGGTGCTGGATTTGGGATGGAACCCTCCATGCATGGTGAGGAGCTGCCTTAACGCCTGTGGTCTGTATCTCTTCCTTTGGCCACCTTATTATTCCTGCAGGGTATCTGATCACTGGCAGGGCGTAGCTGTTTATTGCCTGGGCCTTGTTCTTGCCATTGAGCTGACTTCTTAGGACTTGCCTTACTCGTTGGAGGTATTTGGCGTTGCTGTCTTCCTTGTTGCCTCTTCGAGGTTGCCATTTGCCTGTGGTATTCCAAGGTACTTGTAACCATCCTCAATGTCTGCTATTGTTCCTTCTGGGAGTGAGACCCCTTCTGTGTGGACTACCTTCCTCTCTTTGTCACCATTCGACTGCACTTCTCAAGCCGAATGACATCCCAATGTCAGAGCTGTAGATCCTGGTGGTGTGGATCAGTGAGTCGATGTCCCGCTCGCTCTTAGCGTATAGCTTGATGTCATCCATGTAGAGGAGGTGACTGATGGTGGCCCGTTCCTGAGTCGGTATCCATAGCCAGTCTTGTTGATTATTTGGCTGAGGGGTTCAGACCTATGCAGAACAGCAGTGGGGACAGAGCATCTCCTTGGTATATGCCACATTTGATGGACACTTGTGCGAGTGGCTTGCCATTGGCCTCAAGGGTGGTTTTCCACAGCCTCATCGAGTTTGCAATGAAGTCTCTTAGAGTCCTGTTGATGTTGTACATCTCTAAGCATTCAGTGATCCTTGTGTGTGGCATTGAGTCATATGTTTTCTTGTAATCAATCCAGGCAGTGCACAGGTTGGTGTGTCGGGTTCTGCAGTCTTGGGCGACTGTTCTGTCAACCAGGAGTTGGTGTTTGGCTCCTCTGGTTCCTTTGCCGATGCCCTTCTGTGCTTTGCTCATGTATTGATCCATGTGCCCACTTATCTTAGCCACGATGATGCTGGTTATTGGCCGATAGTTGGATGGGACTGTACCCTTTGAGGGATCCTTCAGGATCAGGATTGTATGCCCTTCGGTAAGCCATTCAGGGTGCGTCCCATCTCTTAGCAGCTGGTTCATTTGTGCTGCTAGGCGCTCGTGGAGTGCAGTGAGCTTCTTTAGCCAGTAGGTGTGGATCCTGTCAGGGCCCGGTGCTGTCCAGTTCTTCATACCTGAGACTCTTTCTTGGATGTCTGCCGCTGTGATGGTATTTAGATTCTCTCAGAGCCGCCAGCCACTGTGCATTGCTGTTGTGTGATGCCTCCCTCTCCCATATACTTTTCCAGTACTGTTCAGTTTCCAGCCTTGGTGGGTCTGCTCTGCTGTTATTACCCTGCCATTGAGCGTACACTTTTGCAGGTTGAGTTGCGAACAGCAGGTTTATTCTTCTGGCTTCATTATCTCTCGTGTACCTCTTTAGGCGGCTGGCCAAGGCTTGGAGCCTTTGTTTGGCAGTTTCGAGTGCTTCAGGTATGGGCATCTGGTTGTACCTACTTGTTTTTTCATTGCACCTCTCTCGGCCTCTGTCAGTTCCTATTGAGATGCTGTGGCATGACCTTAAAAAGGCAGTTCATGCTCGAAAACCCTCCAATGTGGCTGAATTACAACAATTCTGCAAAGATGAGTGGGCCAAAACTCCTCCACAGCGCTGTAAAAGACTCATTGCAAGTTATCGCAAACGCTTGGTTGCAGTTGTTGCTGCTAAGGGTGGAGCAACCAGTTATTAGGTTTAGGGGGCAATCACTTTTTCACACAGGGCCATGTAGGTTTGGATTTTGTTTTCCCTTAATAATAACAACCTTCATTTAAAAACTGCATTTTGTGTTTACTTGTGTTATCTTTGACTGATATTCAAATTAGTTTGATGATCTGAAACATTTAAGTGTGACAAACATGCAAAAAAATAAGAAATCAGGAAGGGGGCAAACACTTTTGCACACCACTGTGTGTGTGTATATATATATATGTACACAGTGATAGTACCTGGTAATACCAGTGTTTGCAACAACAAATTGAATTGTTGATTTTACCTTCATAGCTTCTTCAGCAGGTTCCTTCACAGCTGCTTTTTCTGAACAAAAGAAGAAGAAACAGGAGGAGGAAGTAACGTAACAAGAAGAAGAAGAGGGAGGCTGTGTCGAAATCACATACTAACGTACAGTCTGTTAGTGCAGTACATTCTCGATCAGTATGTACTGCATACTGCCTACTGGCCGGCTGGCTAGCTCGCTGCCCTGCAGGCGCTTGTGGAGCGTCTCAACTCTGAAAATGTTGGATCACTTTTTCGATTCGCCATCCGTTTTCTTAAAACTGCCAATATTCGAAATCTACACAGTTGATTTCTCGCCTCAAAAATTCTCAGAAGTGAATTAAGTGACGAAATAGCACGAAAACTGTACAAGAAACTACAATGAGGTGCTAGGCCATCTGCCTCGCAGCCCGCCATTGGACAGTCTGAAGAGACGCAATGCATTGTGGGGCGTTTGAGTATGTGCAGTAAGCTCACGGCGAACACTCAGAAATTCTTGCTAATCTAGTTTACATCCGGGCATTTCTCACATACACAAAATCCACAAACTCTGTAGTTGGAACGCATTACATACTCAGTTTGACGTCGTACTTAGGGTGAAGAGTACGTTAGTATGCGATTCCGAACACAGCCAAAGTGACGTAACAAGAAGTACAGGAAGTGACGTAACAAGAAGGAAAGGAAGTGATGTAACAAGAAGAAGAGGAAGTGATGTAACAAGAAGGAAAGGAAGTGATGTAACAAGAAGGAAAGGAAGTGACGTAACAAGAAGGAAAGGAAGTGATGTAACAAGAAGAAGAGGAAGTGATGTAACAAGAAGTAGAGGAAGTGACGTAACAAGAAGGAAAGGAAGTGATGTAACAAGAAGAAGAGGAAGTGATGTAGCAAGAAGAAGAGGAAGTGACGTAACAAGAAGGAAAGGAAGTGATGTAACAAGAAGAAGAGGAAGTGATGTAACAAGAAGTAGAGGAAGTAATGTAACAAGAAGTAGAGGAAGTGATGTAACAAGAAGAAGAGGAAGTGATGTGACAAGAAGGAAAGGAAGTGATGTAACAAGAAGAAGAGGAAGTGACGTAACAAGAAGGAAAGGAAGTGATGTAACAAGAAGGAAAGGAAGTGATGTAACAAGAGGAAGAGGAAGTGAATTATTATTGATGACTAAGTGATGTGTGTGTTTATCTGCAGAGAAAAACAAGAACATCAGCAATAAACAGAAACATGTTGGAGGGCAGCAAACAGGAAATATAAGCAGAGGTCAAAGGTCGGGGGGTCATCCTGTTTCCATGACAACCATAAGGTCACGCAGAGGTCAACAGGAAGCATCCAGTCTGTGTCACTTTCAAAACAAGAGACAAAAACATGAAATGTTCCTTTAACGTCCAGAAACATGACACAGAGGAGGAGGAGGAGAAAAATAAAGAGGAAGGAGGAGAAAGAAGAAGGAGGAGGTGAAGGAGGAGGTTCAGAATGACAGACCTTTCTTAAGAGGAGGAGGCGCGCTCGTTTTCTTGGGTGGAGCAGTCTGTTTTGGAGAGGAGGAGGTGCTTGTTTTCCTCACTGAGGCAGCTCCTGTGGGTGGAGCTTTGGTTCTGGAGGGAGGAGCTGCAGTAGAAATCAAACGTCTCTTCTCTTTGCGGACGACGCCGTTGGTCAGGGGAGCGTTTGTTTTATCAGCGGGGACCCGCTGGTCTTCAGAGGATGGAGGGGCGGGAGGTGATGGGTGGATCAGTGTGTTTGTTTTCTCCTCCTGGACGTCCAGCTGCTCCTCAGCAGGAGGCTCTGAGCTGCTGCTTGTTTTTTTAATCTCTGGGGGAGGGTGGAGCTCTGAGGACTCCTCCTGCTCCATCACCCCCTCCTCCTCCGTCACTTCCTCTTTCTCTCTGTCAATCATTTTTCCTCCTCCTCTTTGTCAGCTCCTCTTTCGTTAGGAGGAGGTGTGATGGAGGAACGGGGAGTTTCTGCCTGACCTTCCCTCTGTTTCTTCTCCTCCATCTCTCCATCTCGTCCTTCGAGCTGCTCCTCCTTTTTCTTCATCACAACTCCTTTCTCCTCCGTCACCTCCTCTTCTTCTTTATCCATCATTTCTTCCTCCTCCTCTTCGTCAGCTTCTCCCTGCTCCTGTTGTAAAGGAGGAGGTGTGATGGAGGAGCAGGGAGTATCTGGCTGCCCCTCGTCTTTCTTCTCCACCTCCTTCTCTTTCTCTTCATCTCCTAGTTGCTCCTCTTCCTCCTCTTTCTTCATCATGGATCTCTCCTCTTTCTCCTCCTCATCCCACCCCTCTGGCTGCTCCTCAGAGCTGCTCCTCATCAGTTTACCTCCATCTTCTTGCTCCTCCTTCACCTCCTCCTCCTCCGCTCTGCTTCCTTTTGAAAGTTTGTCCAGAAAACTGGCAGAGTCGGGGTCTGAGGGTGGAGGAGGAGACAGGAAGACAAGGAAGTGGAGGAGGAGAGGAGAGAGAAGATGATGAAGGAGGAAGAGGAGACAATAGGAGGAGTAGAAGGAGGAGATGAACACAAACACTGAGAACAAACATACAAACTAAACATATTGACTGGATGTATTTTAGCACGTCACCATGGTAACGAGGATGTTTTTTGTTAAAGTGGTTGCTAACGGTAACAGGAGACACTGAGACACTTCCATAAACAAGCTGAGGAGGACGAGGAGGAGACACTGATCGATTCTCCACCTGTCTGTCTCCACCTGTCTGTCTCCACCTGTCTGTCTGTCTCTCTCCACCTGTCTGTCTCCACACTCCACCTGTCTGTCTCCACCTGTCTGTCTGTCTGTCTCCTCAGTCTGTCTGTCTGTCTGTCTCCACCTGTCTGTCTCCACACTCTACCTGTCTGTCTGTCTCTACCTGTCTGTCTCCACACTCTACCTGTCTGTCTGTCTCCACAGTCTGTCTGTCTGTCTCCACACTCTACCTGTCTGTCTGTCTGTCTCCACCTGTCTCCACAATCTACCTGTCTGTCTCCTCAGTCTGTCTGTCTCCACCTGTCTGTCTGTCTCTACCTGTCTGTCTCCACCTGTCTGTCTGTCTGTCTGTCTCCACCTGTCTGTCTCCACACTCTACCTGTCTGTCTGTCTCCACCTGTCTGTCTCCACACTCTACCTATCTGTCTGTCTCTCTCCACCTGTCTGTCTCCTCAGTCTGTCTGTCTCCACACTCTACCTGTCTGTCTGTCTCCACCTGTCTGTCTCCACACTCTACCTGTCTGTCTCTCTCCATCTGTCTCTCTCTACCTGTCTGTCTCCACAGTTTGTCTGTCTCTCTCCACCTGTCTGTCTGTCTCTCTCCACCTGTCTGTCTCCTCAGTCTGTCTGTCTCCACACACTGTCTGTCTCTCTCCACCTGTCTGTGTCCAATCTGTCTGTCTGTCTCCAGAGTCTGTCTGTCTCTCTCCACCTGTCTGTCTCCTCAGTCTGTCTGTCTCCACAGTCTGTCTGTCTCTCTCACCTGTCTGTCTCTCTCCACCTGTCTGTCTGTCTGTCTCTCTCCACCTGTCTGTGTCCAGTCTGTCTGTCTGTCTCCACACTCCACCTGTCTGTCTCTCTCTACCTGTCTGTCTCCACACTCTACCTGTCTGTCTGTCTCCACAGTCTGTCTGTCTGTCTCCACACTCTACCTGTCTGTCTGTCTGTCTCCACCTGTCTGTCTCCACAATCTACCTGTCTGTCTCCACAGTCTGTCTGTCTCTCTCCACCTGTCTGTCTCCTCAGTCTGTCTGTCTCCACCTGTCTGTCTGTCTCTACCTGTCTGTCTCTACCTGTCTGTCTGTCTCTCTCCATCAGTCTGTCTTTGTCTGTCTCCACCTGTCTGTCTCCACACTCTACCTATCTGTCTGTCTCTCTCCACCTGTCTGTCTCCTCAGTCTGTCTGTCTCCACCTGTCTGTCTCTCTCCACCTGTCTGTGTCCAGTCTGTCTGTCTCTCTCCACCTGTCTGTCTCCTCAGTCTGTCTGTCTCCACACTCTACCTGTCTGTCTGTCTCCACCTGTCTGTCTCCACACTCTACCTGTCTGTCTCTCTCCATCTGTCTCTCTCTACCTGTCTGTCTCCACAGTTTGTCTGTCTCTCTCCACCTGTCTGTCTGTCTCTCTCCACCTGTCTGTCTCCACACACTGTCTGTCTCTCTCCACCTGTCTGTGTCCAATCTGTCTGTCTGTCTCCAGAGTCTGTCTGTCTCTCTCCACCTGTCTGTCTCCTCAGTCTGTCTGTCTCCACAGTCTGTCTGTCTCTCTCCACCTGTCTGTCTGTCTCTCTCCACCTGTCAGTGTCCAGTCTGTCTGTCTGTCTCTACCTGTCTCCTCAGTCTGTCTGTCTCCATCTTTCTGTCTGTCTCCACACTCTACCTGTCTGTCTGTCTCCACAGTCTGTCTGTCTCTCTCCACCTGTCTGTCTGTCTCTCTCCACCTGTCTGTGTCCAGTCTGTCTGTCTGTCTCCACACTCTACCTGTCTGTCTCTCTCCATCTGTCTCCTCAGTCTGTCTGTCTCCTCAGTCTGTCTGTCTCTCTCCACCTGTCTGTCTGTCTCTCTCCACCTGTCTGTCTCCTCAGTCTGTCTGTCTCCACAGTCTGTCTGTCTCTCTCCACCTGTCTGTCTGTCTCTCTCCACCTGTCTGTGTCCAGTCTGTCTGTCTGTCTCTACCTGTCTGTCTCCACAGTCTGTCTGTCTCTTTCCACCTGTCTGTCTCCTCAGTCTGTCTGTCTCCACAGTCTGTCTGTCTCTCTCCACCTGTCTGTCTCCTCAGTCTGTCTGTCTCCACAGTCTGTCTGTCTCTCTCCACCTGTCTGTCTGTCTCTCTCCACCTGTCTGTGTCCAATCTGTCTGTCTGTCTCCACAGTCTGTCTGTCTCTCTCCACCTGTCTGTCTGTCTGTCTCTCCACCTGTCTGTGTCCAGTCTGTCTGTCTGTCTCCACACTCTACCTGTCTGTCTCTCTCCATCTGTCTCTCTCTACCTGTCTGTCTCCACAGTCTGTCTGTCTCTCTCCACCTGTCTGTCTGTCTCTCTCCACCTGTCTGTGTCCACAGTCTTTCTGTCTCCATCTTTCTGTCTGTCTCCACACTCTACCTGTCTGTCTCTCTCCATCTGTCTCTTACTACCTGTCTGTCTCCACAGTTTGTCTGTCTCTCTCCACCTGTCTGTCTGTCTCTCTCCACCTGTCTGTCTCTTCAGTCTGTCTGTCTCCACAGTCTGTCTGTCTCTCTCCACCTGTCTGTCTCCTCAGTCTGTCTGTCTACACAATCTGTCTGTCTCTCTCCACCTGTCTGTCTGTCTCTCTCCACCTGTCTGTGTCCAGTCTGTCTGTCTGTCTGTCTCCACACTCTACCTGTCTGTCTCTCTCCATCTGTCTCTCTCTACCTGTCTGTCTCCACAGTTTGTCTGTCTCTCTCCACCTGTCTGTCTCCTCAGTCTGTCTGTCTCTCTCCACCTGTCTGTCTGTCTCTCTCCACCTGTCTGTCTCCTCAGTCTGTCTGTCTCCACAGTCTGTCTGTCTCTCTCCACCTGTCTGTCTGTCTCTCTCCACCTGTCTGTGTCCAGTCTGTCTGTCTGTCTGTCTCCACACTCTACCTGTCTGTCTCTTTCCATCTGTCTCTCTCTACCTGTCTGTCTCCTCAGTCTGTCTGTCTCCACAGTCTGTCTGTCTCTCTCCACCTGTCTGTCTCCTCAGTCTGTCTGTCTGTCTCCACAGTCTGTCTCTCTCCACCTGTCTGTCTCTCTCCACCTGTCTGTCTCCTCAGTCTGTCTGTCTCCACAGTCTGTCTCTCTCCACCTGTCTGTCTGTCTCTCTCCACCTGTCTGTCTCCTCAGTCTGTCTCTCTCCACCTGTCTGTCTGTCTCTCTCCACCTGTCTGTCTGTCTCTGTCCACCTGTCTGTCTCCACAGTCTGTCTCTCTCCACCTGTCTGTCTGTGTCTCTCCACCTGTCTGTCTGTCTCCACCTGTCTGTCTCTCTCCACCTGTCTGTCTCTCAGTCTGTCTGTCTCCACCTGTCTGTCTCCTCAGTCTGTCTCTCTCCACCTGTCTGTCTGTCTCCACCTGTCTGTCTCCTCAGTCTGTCTGTCTCCACCTGTCTCTCTCCACCTGTCTCTCTCCACCTGTCTGTCTGTCTCCACCTGTCTGTCTCCTCAGTCTGTCTGTCTCCACAGTCTGTCTGTCTCTCTCCACCTGTCTGTCTCCTCAGTCTGTCTGTCTGTCTCCACAGTCTGTCTCTCTCCACCTGTCTGTCTCTCTCCACCTGTCTGTCTCCTCAGTCTGTCTGTCTCCACAGTCTGTCTCTCTCCACCTGTCTGTCTGTCTCTCTCCACCTGTCTGTCTGTCTCCACCTGTCTGTCTCCACAGTCTGTCTCTCTCCACCTGTCTGTCTGTGTCTCTCCACCTGTCTGTCTGTCTCCACCTGTCTGTCTCTCTCCACCTGTCTGTCTCCTCAGTCCGTCTGTCTCCACCTGTCTGTCTCCACCTGTCTGTCTCCACCTGTCTGTCTCTGTCCACCTGTCTGTCTCCACAGTCTGTCTCTCTCCACCTGTCTGTCTGTGTCTCTCCACCTGTCTGTCTCTCTCCACCTGTCTGTCTGTCTCCACCTGTCTGTCTCCTCAGTCTGTCTGTCTCCACCTGTCTCTCTCCACCTGTCTGTCTCCACCTGTCTGTCTCTCTCCACCTGTCTGAGTTCACAACAGTCGGGTGTCCACATGAACCGGAAACGTGCAAACTGGACATTAATCTCGTCTTCGTGTGAATCTGCAGGTGTTGTGTTCGAATGTGATCGATGGTTAATCAGAAGTTAATATGAAGCTTCAGTCTGAGATCTGATCAGCTCGATTTGATCACTACTGCCCTTCTCCATTTTTATTGATTAGCTAAAAAGGGCTAAATGGCTAACAGGTTGATTAGCAGTCTGCGGCTTTAATCTCTTTGATCTTAACTCATGTTAATAATCAATAACATGAACGCCCCCACCCCCTCCACCAACACCAACCTCCCATCATGCTCTGCGCTTCCTGGGCGGGGCCATCTGGGGCAGAGTATCCATCCATCATCGCTCCTACAGAGGAGTGAGGAGAAGAGGAGGAGGAAGAGAGGAGGAGGAAGAGAGGAGGAGGAGGAAGTGAGGAGGAGGAGGTGAAGAGGAGAGGAGGAGGAAGAGAGGAGGAAGAGAGGAAGGAGGAGGAAGAGATGAGGAGGTGAAGAGGAGAGGAGGAGGAGATCAAGAGGAGGAGGAAGAGAGGAAGGAGGAGGTGAAGAGGAGAGGAGGAAGTGAGGAGGAGGAGGAGGAAGAGGAGGTGAAGAGGAGAGGAGGAAGAGGAAGGAGGAGGAGGAGGAAGAGGAGGTGAAGAGGAGAGGAGGAAGAGGAAGGAGGAGGAGGAGGAGGAGGTGAAGAGGAGAGGAGGAAGAGAGGAAGGAGGAGGAAGAGGAGAGGAGGAAGAGGAGAGGAGGAAGAGGAAGGAGGAGGAGGAAGAGGAGGTGAAGAGGAGAGGAGGAAGAGGAGAGGAGGAAGAGGAAGGAGGAGGAGGAAGAGGAGGTGAAGAGGAGAGGAGGAAGAGGAAGGAGGAGGAGGAGGAGGAGGTGAAGAGGAGAGGAGGAAGAGGAGAGGAGGAAGAGGAGAGGAGGAAGAGGAAGGAGGAGGAGGAAGAGGAGGTGAAGAGGAGAGGAGGAAGAGGAAGGAGGAGGAGGAGGAGGAGGTGAAGAGGAGAGGAGGAAGAGGAAGGAGGAGGAAGAGGAAGGAGGAGGAGGAAGAGGAGGTGAAGAGGAGAGGAGGAAGAGGAAGGAGGAGGAGGAGGAGGTGAAGAGGAGAGGAGGAAGAGAGGAGGAGGAGGAGGAAGAGGAGAGGAGGAAGAGGAGAGGAGGAAGAGGAAGGAGGAGGAAGAGGAGGTGAAGAGGAGAGGAGGAAGAGGAGAGGAGGAAGAGGAAGGAGGAGGAGGAGGAGGAGGAAGAGAGAGGAGGAAGAGGAAGGAGGAGGAGGAGGAGGAGGAAGAGAGGAGAGGAGGAGGAGGAGAGGAAGAGGAGAGGAAGAGAGGAGGAGGAGAGGAAGAGGAGAGGAGGAAGAGGAAGGAGGAGGAGGAAGAGAGGAGGTGAAGAGGAGAGGAGGAAGAGGAAGGAGGAGAGGAGGAGAGGAGGTGAAGAGGAGGAGGAAGAGGAAGAGGAGGAGGAGGAGGAGGAGGAGGAGGAGGAGAGGAAGGAGAGGAGGAGGAAGAGGAAGGAGGAGGAGGAGGAGGAGGGGAAGAGGAGAGGAGGAAGAGGAAGGAGGAGGAGGAAGAGGAGGTGAAGAGGAGAGGAGGAAGAGGAGAGGAGGAAGAGGAAGGAGGAGGAGGAAGAGGAGGTGAAGAGGAGAGGAGGAAGAGGAGGGAGGAGGAGGAGGAGGAGGTGAAGAGGAGAGGAAGAGGAGGAAGAGGAAGGAGGAGGAGGAAGAGGAGGAAGAGGAGAGGAGGAGGAAGGAGGAGGAGGAGGAGGAGGAGAGGAGGAAGAGAGGAGGAGTCAGTGAGCATGCTCAGTAACAGAGTAAGTCCTCCATGATGATGCAGCAACCAACACAATAAATTCAGTTTCTATTAAAATCTACTGATGCCTCCACCTGTCAATCATCCGCCCTGACACACGAGCACGCGCACGGTCACGTTAACCTCCCTGTCCCTGTGTGTTTGATCTGAAACCGCATTAGCCTGCAGGCTTACAGGCGGCAGCGGAGCGGCGCGCGGAGCGGTGAACCGGGTGGTGACAGGCGGTCACAGAGCGGAAAAATACCGCTGCACGCGTCTGACGCTTCTGCCGCCTCCGAGCCTGCAGACAGCGGGGCGGCAGAGACACATGGAGCAGAAACAAAGAGACAGAGGAGGAGAGGACAGACGGGGAGAGAGACGGACAGGTGAAGGACAGACAGAGACAGACAGAGACAGAGAGACAGACAGGTGATGTATGTTTCAGTGTCTTACCTCCTTGCTGCTGTCCGTCTGTCTGCTGCTCCACCCTGCTGCACTTCCCACCTGCTGCCGCTGTTTGACTGGGGTCGCTCTGCTGCTGGTGCATGCTGGGAGAGGAGACTGATGTTGCCATGGTAACCTGCTGCATCACCGCACTGTCACACAGACAGGAAACGAAAATGAAAAAAATACGAAACAGAAAAAATACATATAAAATGACTGTAAACATCCAGCGTGAGAAAAGTATAAAGTATCATCTTCCCAAAGTTATAACAGTAACACACTGCGTCAGTATGAATAATGCAGTCATGTTACTGTATAAGAAACGCCGGAACCACCCTGCTGCATAACGAGTACTTTTACTCTTTAGGCCTTAATACTAATAATACTTCTGGACTTTTACTCGCAGCGATGTTTATTTTGGTTTTCTTTTGTCTCGTTTTTCTTTTTTACAGTGAAACTCGTGTACATTTTATATGTAGTACATGTGTCAGTGTCATACACGAGCCACATATATGTACAAATATAACAAAAAGTTTTTTTCATATCTATGTAATCGATCGATTGATTTATCACACGATGTAAAGCCATGTTTTTACATGACATACATTACATATATGGCCATGTACCAAATATTAACAAATAAAAACACTTATAGTTTAGATTCAGCTGTCTTTAATAAATGATTTACATCCTGTCACAGAATATTATTGAGTCAAATTGATTAAAACACAAATTTAAGTTTAATAATACCAATAATGGCGTTCTGGATCACATTAAGTAAAAGACAGAAAAAGTAGATAAAACATTGACTCGTTGTTTATTTGTCCAGATGTTCAGTCTGTCAGACACTAGCAGAGTGCAACTCCGACTGTCCAGCAGGTGGCGGCCTGTTCCTGTTCAACACACGATCAGTGTTCACACGAGGAGCAGAGTAACTTCCTGTGATGAACATGATTTATTAGCATTTCTGAAACAAATTACTTCCACGAACATAAAGAAACTTCGTCATTAAAGATAAAATGTGGTGAAACTCAGCTGAGCTTCGATCAGTTTGTTGATATTTTATGATGAAAACTAATTTTAACAGCTGAAGAAATGGAAACTCTTAATCTTAAACAGCAGACTTATCTTAGTCATGTGACCGAAGAGGGGCTGATGGGTACTGTAGGCAGTCTGTAGTCCATTATTGACAATAATAATGATTGACACCAACACTCTCTCAGCGTCATGATTTATTATAAACTGTCAAACTGCTTCAGCCACCGCTGTGATGTCCCAGACGGGGGGGGGGGAGGGGTGAGGAGGTCAAATTAATCTTGTCCGGCCTATCAGCGCTGACCTTTGTCACTGGTGAAACCGGAGGTCAGATGTCAAACCAATTGTCAGGAACCAGTCGGGTCTGACCTCCATCTCCATGGTAACAGCCCAGAGTTGAGGCGCTTGGGACTTGATCGGACCTGACGTCCAGTTAACCAGAGACAGCCCGGTTACCATGGACCCCAGACAGACAGGTGGAGGACAGGAAATGCAATAAAGGATAGGTCAGAAACACACAGAGAAGAAGACCACACAGACTGATAGAAAGTCTTTATCATGTTCATGTCTGAATAGAAACATTTAAAGGTCCAGTATGTAACATTTAGGAGGAGCTATTGGCAGAAATGGAATCTAATATTTATATGACCGATGACTGGCATGTTGGTTGCTAGCAGGCCGGGAATCAAGGTGATAGCTGCGAGGACCACCAAAAGCCAGGCGGGTGCCCAGGTACGGGTTCAGAGCTGGGACCGGCTCAGGACCGGCAGGTTGCAGGCTAACGTATCCAAGCCTGACTGACAGAGGGCTAGTAGGCAGGGATGTAGGCTGGCTGCTAGCATGTTGGTTGCTAGCAGACTGCGGTGAAGGCTGGAGGCTTTGCTTGAGGGTGGAAATCGCTGATAAATCTGTAGCCACAGCCGGCGTGACCAAGAGCCCGGGCCTTGACAAAACTGCTTTCTCCATTAAGGAATAAGCAACCAGCCTGTTTTCAATGTCTGTAGAGCCTGCTGTGGACAAGAGCAGTCTCTCCAAACCAGAATTTACCTCCTGGAGCTCCTCGGAGACAGAACCGAAGTCCGCTGGGTCCATTTCATGGTCAGTTCAGGAAGTAAAACAACAAGACACACGAGAAGAGGAGAACACTACAAACTAAAACAGGAAACGGGACGAAACCCAAAACTACGACAGTCTGACAAAATGTTTAAGGAAGGAATGTATTTCATCGTCTGTTCTGATGATCCAACAGTTTCATGTTGATCAGAAACTGTTAATATTTTTACTGAAGAAAAACAACATTTATCCTGTTGAATGAATTCATTTATTAGACATCAGTAGATACAGAAGGTCACAGCTAAATGTACAATATCCAGATAAACTTGCTTTAAACTTCACTCAGCCTTTCACTAAACGTCATTCTATTCAGGTGTCTGGTGGACAAACCAAGCACTCCTCGTCACCGAAACATCTCAAATTATACATTTGATTTTAATCTGATATCATTATAAATTCAGTATTTACAAAAACTAACGTTTTTAAATCAAATATTTATTATAAGATAATTATCCAGATATTTATCCAGCTTATAATGCCACTTATTTTAGTTTAATATTCACACACACACATTCAGGCACAATAATAAATATGAGTTCAGGAAAAAGGAGGAAGAGGAGCAGTTTGTGTTTCATCCTGAGTGTTTCCCTCTATATTGACCTACAGGTACTAACTATACTATGGTTACTATGGTTACTGTGGTTACTGTGGTTACTGTTGGTACTACTGGTCTCCGTCAGAGCCGACCCTCTATGGAGGCCCTAAACTGGCCCTTTTTATTTAAAGTAAGATTTACAGTTAACTCTGTAGAGTGCAAATGTGCACAGCAACAATTACAATTTATGATAAATATATATTTTAAATATACCAGCGTCCATCTCATGGAAAGTGCAAATATTAAAAGTAGAAAAACATGTCATCAACATATTAAAGAAGTCCTGGAGTTTGCTCACAAATCACAACAAAACGTCTTATAATCACAAAACAATAGAATTTATAATATTCTGCAAATTTGTTAATTTCCCGAATGAGTTTTAACTCCCCAGAATTTGTTATAATGCCCGACTACGTCATAATCTCAAAATGTGTTTAGTGCCCCCCAAATCTGCTGTAATCTGTATTGAATATAATCCCCCAAATTATTATAGTGCTGGTAGATTTTGTTATAATCTGTGAGTTTGTTAGAGCGCCCCCCGGTGACAGCGCAGCTCTCTGACATGTGCTGTGTTCATGTTGCGTTCGGGAGCTCTGGAAGAGTTCAGGTTCACACACACACACACACACACACACAGTTTTCTTCTCATATTAGTTTGTTAGTTACAAACTGGAAGAGTAGTTAAGTGGACTGATGACGTATTTTAGTTTGAAATCAGTCTCTTGGTGTGGGGGCGTGTAACAAATAGCCCATAAAGTCTTAGGATTATTTTGCAGCCTGTCCTGAAATGTTGTGATCGCTGCAGCTGACTCGACTGTCTCTTTGAGATAATTACTACCATCTACTGTGTGTGTTGTTAGCTCTGTTGAATAGGAGAAAGCTGGTGATCAATGTTACAATATAGACACTTATAGCTCATGAATAACACACATCAATAAACTTGTTGATTACAGAACGTGAACACAGTCCCACTGCCTGATGTCACATCTGTCTGTGACCCTGTGGAATCAGCTGATTGGTCAAGTCCTCTGATTGGTCAGCACATGAAGATGGGCGGGGCCAGACAGTTCTGACTGACAGATCTCCGTCTGATTGGCTCCACACTCCTCTGATCCATTGGTTGGTTGAACCAGGTCCCAACACAGAATAAAGCCTCTGATTGGCTGACTGGAATTACATCACAGATTGCAGTTGGATGAGTTCAGGTCCAACAGAGACACAGTCTGTCTGTCAGAGGTTGGACGACTGTTTGATGCTGTGGAAGGAGACTCTGCTCGGTGAGGTGGGCAGTGACGTGGCACGCACCGCCCGGCTCCGGAAGGAGTGACGGTCCTGCCAACGAATCCAACGCTTCCTGACCGCAGACCGCACCTGCGCACACAGAAATATTCTGTGGGTATGTTGGTGTAAACATCATTTAAATAATAAAATGTGGCTGAGTAAAGAACCCTGCAGAAAACCACATACAGAAAGATCAAAAGAAGAAATGGAATAAATTACCTCACTGTTGAGAAAACAGTAGAAAACTGAAACAAAAAAACCCTGTAGAGACAGGCAGAGGAAGAGCGTTAGCTGCTAACAGTGCTAATAATGTAAGGCAGCTGTTGCCAATTAACTTAGTTTAGACTCAGTTTAAAGTTTAGTGCCAGTTTCTTAAACTTGGTTTCTGCTGTTTGTAAAGGTCAGAGATCAGATGAACCTGGAAGGACTCCAGGATGGAGTTAAAGTAGATGAAGACGATCTGAGCAACTTCGTCTTCTCCTCCAGGATTCACAAAGAACAACATGTAGGTGATTCCTAACAGCGGCAGCAGCACCAGCGTCGCCTTCACCGCCTTCCTACACGAACGAAACAACAAGAGGATCTCATCCGAGTGGAAATGACAGTCAAGACTACAGCAGAACAGGTGGATTCAACGGCAGCATTTTACTTCAACTTTATTGTCCCCAAGTGGAAATTTGTCTCGCAACAGATCAAACACAGGCTTGCATATAAAACACAATAAATACAAATATGTAAAAAACAATGGATTTACACACACACACACACACACACACACACACCAGTGATAGCAGAACATAAAACCTGGCGTACATCCAGCCATCATCACCCGATCATCTGTTCTTGTCGAGAGGTTTCCAAACCAAGTCATAACAGAAATGTCCCGGCCGTGTCATCAGTGTTGTCCCTTGTGTCGCCTGTCCTGTCAGTCTGTGGGGCGTGGGCGTGGGGCGTGGGCGTGCCCCCGGCGCTCATGATTACAAGATTCAACTCACCTGCTCTGACGTACACACCTGCCAGCCATCAGCTCATCTACTCAAAAGCAGATCTACTCCGGCGTTTCATCCCCAGATCGTAGTTTCACCTACAGCCGGTAGTGTCGCAGTCTGGGCCGCTCAGTGTTGCTATTCTGAGTTTCTCCTCGTGTTTTTGTGCTTTATCTCACGTTTCTTCTCGCGTCTCCAGATTCACCATTCTCGGGTTCTGATTATTAATTAAAGGTACAAAACCCCCAAAAGCTTCATATTGAATTTCCTCTTGAACAATATTCTCACTGGTAACTGTGAGTGACAGTACAGTCAGTGGACTGTATACTTTATGGACATAACTGAATAACTGTCAAAAAATACTCTTGAGGGATCATTTGGCATCTACATCGTCCAGAACGGTTTTAGATTGATGCAGCTGCAGAAAACGTGAGTCTGGTTCACCTGCAGGTCTCCACAGAGCCTCCAACATGGTGTTAGAGTTTTTAACTGTCTGCTTTATTACAAAGAACCCAGTTACATGCTGAATTCTCCATACTCCTGAGTTAGTTGTACATTGTGTTTCTACCTTGTTTGTTCACCTGTTTTAGGTACTTCCTGTGTTGTGGCTCGTACCTGTACTGGATGGTCTCTGAGGTGGTCGACGCCCTTAGTTTGGTCATCAAGATCCGAACGATGTTGAACAGGAAGACAAAGTTAATCTGAGGAGAAGAGATGAAAAAGACTGACCCTGACTCTCAGCAGGTTTACAGTCTGTAGTATGTTCACACTTTAAAAGTGACTAAAGTTATTCCATTAAATATGGTGGATTTTTGATTGTGCTGTTGATGGGCACTATTCTCCCACAATGCAATGTACAAAGGAAACAGGAGCCGCTCACAACTGGAAAACCTAAATAAATTGTGGGTGAAGGAGAAACCGCTCCAAAAAGATCTTGGAAAACAAAAAAATTAAACATTAAATCTTGTATGTCAGTTTGATGGACATGCGATGACGCTCGTACTGTATCATTTACTGTTCGTATGAAACAGTAAAGTATGTTGATATTTTTTCATACTAACTACTAAAGACACACCTGGGTTTTTCAAACATTATCTTTTAGATAAACTGATGTTACCTCGGTGTCATGAATGCAAACTAATACATAAGAGGCACAAACTGCAGCTAGACAGTATACTGTGATTATTAGTGTAGTGTAGATTTAGGACACAGCGGTTTTTATCTTGTTTTGTTTTTACCACAGACTGTTTATAAAGATGGACGACATGTCAGCTCCCCGACAGTGAAGCCAGAACATCTGGATCGCCCCCTGGTGGCGGGCTGCAGTACAGGTCATAAGCCCCGCCCCCTCCACGTTAGCATATGGGACACGAGCCAAACTAAAAACTCAAAGTACGTCACATAAACTTTTCCCAGAGTTGGTTTCTGCCAGTTTAGCTCGTTCTCATCACGCTGATGTTTGTTCAAGTGTTCGTTCTTTTTATAAGTTTGTTTTTAATTAGTTATCTGATGCTATAAAACGGCTTCACGTCATGATTGACAGCTGAGCTCTGCTTGTGATTGGGTCGGTCACTACTGTGCAGACTCCAAATGACGTCACCAGCACAAGATGGTGGCTGGGGCTGCGTCGTCCATCTTTATATACAGTCTATGGTTTTCACTGACATAATAGTTGTTACACACTACAGCTCCTCCTGCTGGTGAGAGGAATAAAGTGATATTTAGTTATAATAATGTCTGTTAAATCATGCAAAACAATCTCTTTTCTCTACCTGTAAAACAGAAATACTTTTGATGATTCATCTTGAACTCGGGGGCGGTTACATAAATGTATCCAATCAGATGTGATTTGGGATAATGAGCTAATTCCACAAAACCACAGTTGGCTGTTAGCTCGTGGTTAGCTAGCAGAGATATAGTAGGAGGTGTGTGTTTGGATTTAAATTTGTTCACTTAATCCTCCTCCATAAATCTACAGCTACAGCTATATTTCTGCAGCTTTGTCTAAAGCTCTAAATCTCTCTACAGATCTATATTTCTTGCTCATTTTTCAAAATCCAGTCAAAGTTCAAGGTTTTAATTTATATCCCTCTCATAACTAAACACCTACATATATAGTTTCACTCGGAAATATTACTGATTAAAAATTACAGATATTACTGAAGCTAAAGACGCTCTAAGTGCTGTTTCACTTTAATGACCAACTGATTGAAACGTGAGCCTCCTGAACAGTTTCTCAAAGAAACGAGAAGAATATGAAAAATGTCTCATCTGTCTGTTGTAAATATGTTTTTAGTAGAAAGTCACATTGACATTATTTAAGGTGGACTGACTGGGTTCTTACCAGCAGGACCAGGATCATGGGGCCTTGGTAGATGTAGTCTGTATAAACCCCTGCCCTCTTTCCAAACCAGCACCTGTCAATCAAAACACAACCACCAATCGGATCTTATACTATCTTGCCACTAATAGGAGCCACTAATATGTCTTCATTATAGGGTAGGTAATATATTACAGAAGTATTTTTTGTGATATTTGTTGCAATAAATAACTCAAATGCTCTGGAAAAAACTGAAAAACAAACAAAAACAAAAATCAGTATCTGTGTCTGTCGCAGGCCTGTAATAAGCCCATCCAATCGTTTCATTTGGCCCGAATGAAATGATTGGCTGGCCTACCTGCCTTTCTACCTACCTGCCTGCGTGCACTCATGGTACATGAAAATGTATTTTGGGGGAGGGGCTTTGGAAGGAGGCCTGAAGGGGGGGGTGGGATTTTTTCTGTTGGATACTTTCAAAATCCAGCTGTCTCTTGCTAGTTTCTCCAACGTTACCTACCCCAGCTTTAACTCTAATACATAAAATGATGTACTACTATCTTGCCAATATATACAGTACATTGACACTAATACCATAATATGTCAAAGGTGTATAGAATTTACTCATTTATTTCAATGCATTTGTGGGTTAAGGCTATAGCTCTGCAGTACTTGGTAGCTACAACCTATGTACTCGATGGAGAGTAACTCATGAAAATAGTCCTGACTGTGTGGAGGATCCAATTTTAAAAGATTTGATGTCTGATTGCCATACAAGCAAGTGAGTGCATTTCTTAACAAGCCAGACACAATGTAGAGTTTACCTATGCTACTCAACACAATTTTTTTAATGAGTCCATGAACTTAATGTAACTTGTGATATCTCCAAACAACCACACTACAGACACTTTCTTCACTCATGCATTTGTTGAATGCCATAATCTGGGGAGTAAGTAAGTCATACTGTGCCGTCTATGATGGGGCGCCCATCTGGCGTAGCAGTCAGCATATGTTTGCAAAGCGACTGGGTTTAATATATTGTTGTTCCACTCTGTAATTCTGCGATATGAACATCATATAGCTACTTTTCATGGCGACAATTTGACAAAAATGTAAAGAAACAAAAAAGGGTAAAAAACAAACAACGGGCTTAAATTGTAGTAACTCACTGAATCCATGGCAACATTATACTTCCTGTTTACATCCTGCAGAGCATTATGGGGACTGTAGTTGTGTCATTTCTGTTCTGGGGGGCCCAAAGTGTCAGACTTTAAAATAGTTGCTGTAGAGACAATAACAGACTCCGAACCTTGTTTATTATTCTGATCATGTGACTTACTTCTCGTTGTCGTAGTAAAGCTTCCCGAAAGCCCAGGCCACTATGATGGGAAACGGAATACCTGTAAA